>VZRS01014025.1:399844-484635 GCA_013398055.1 Ifrita kowaldi
TAATTTTTTTTTCTTTTTGCCACTGTGCTGGGATTTGGTCAGACAGAGAACACAGGGGAGAAGATGGGGATTACTGCAAGAGCCTTTCATGCCTCTGTCTCTTCTTCCGCTCCAATTGTTTTTCATTCTCAGTACCATATCTTTCCCACCAGCAGCTCTCAGTTCTTTCTCATTTGGCAGCCTCTTTCTTGGATCATCCTAGTCCGAGTACTTTTCATTTTACAGCACCCTTCCAAAAAAGGTGTACCCTGGATGACAAGTACCTGATTTTTATTCCCCATCTCCCCTCCCAAGCCAGTATGCTGGTTGTTAGCTTTGCTCCACTGTGAGCTCAGCTGTCAGGAATGTTTCCACTGGAAACATTTCTGGTCTTTTTCTATTCCTCAGACCACTGTGGTTATGGAAAGAAGACAGTTTCATTGCTTTTTGTAAGAAGTGGATTCACCTCTAAAGAGTCTTGACTTTCTCCCTTCCTCACAACATTTTTGTATGCCTGGCTCCTTCCCCAGGATTCCCCCACTGCCTGCAGGAATGGCTGGCCTCAGCTGGAGGTTGACAGATGGGAGAGTGAAAATGTGATCAATGCAAGGCCCGGGCTTCCAGATGAATTCCAAGAATTTAATTTTCATTGCAAAAGACGTCCATGCAGCTTAGATACGGGTTAACTACCCTTATCTACTAGAAGTGGCTAGAGGCTCAATTTGTTTCATGCTCTTCATTGAGCAATACTAATAGCAGTGTAATTTATGTAGGAGGAAGCAGATGATGTGTAAGTCAAAGGACCTTGCAAAGATCCTTAACACATTTGGTTTGTTTTCTAAGAGCTAAACTATTGTGGGAACTTTGAGGTTATCCCACAAATATGGAAATGTCAGGTCTTAATCCTGTACTCTGACGCAAGGGATTGTGATGCACTATAAAGAGCTGTGAGCATTTTCTGAGCAGGACCACGCAAACCCTGTGCCTCTTCTGCCCCTCTGCTTTCTCCTCATCTATTGATTTCAGCTATTTTGTCTGATTTGTTACTTACACCCCAAAATCTGTCCCTCTGTTTTCAGGAATAGCATGAGAACTCATTGTTATCTGAAAATAGATAACAAAAGGGGTTGTTTGTTGAGAAATTGTCCTGCCTTGTTGTGTTGTTGTTGTTGCTGTTTGGATTTTTTTATCTGCTGAAGTCTGGATTACACTAGAGGAAACATCTTTGCCTGGAGGCCCCTCGCAGCGCTTTGGAGAGGCCATGGAGTGCAGCAGGGATGCTGTGACTTGCAGACTATGGCTGAGTCCAAAAGAGACCAGGGTTTACCCTATTTGTAGGACAACACCAGAAGCTTGCTAGCTGATGAACTGACTAGAAAAAACATTGAGAAAGCAGACAAATTACTGGCAGCAAGACCCTTTTATCAGGAGACTATGTGACAAAGTGTTCACTTGCAGAAGCCCTGCAGGGCAAAGTGCATTGCCCAGGATGCCACGTTGGCAGAGGACCTTGGGAATAGGGGGATATGCTCCTATTCACCTTAACAAGTAACGCTCTCCTTCCAAACCTGGCTAGGAAAAAAGGAAGTGTTTGTTACAAACACTTGCTTCCCCAGACTGGGGACAGGCCCAGCTTATTATGCTGTGTTTTAACTACTATACCACTCTGGCAAAATAAATGAAGAAGGAAATCTGATAGTCCCTAAGTAATCATTAGCTGGTTGTCATGTCCCTCTGAAGACTTTAAATGCTGTTTTCCTCTCTCCAGCTTCTCTATCGTGCCAGCGCTGCAGTTTCTGAACTCTCTTACTGCTCCAGTAAATATTGATCACAGTGTATGAAAGCCAAAGTTGCCTCATTACTACTTTTAACCTCAGAAAGCCGCTCGTGCCTGCCAGCTACTGGGTGGTAGAGAAGGTGGGAGAAGAGAGGCAAAGCCATCACACCCTGCTTCTTGTGGGCCTTGTGGGTGGCACCATTGCGTGCAATCCCTCTGCAAGCTCACATACACAAGTTTGCAAGGGGAAAAACTGATTGATTGATTTATTTATTTATTATAAACATTGTACATTAATGAGTGTAGGAGGATCAAGCATGGAAGACTGGAGCAAGGTAGTACCTGTGTTGCCAAAAATCAACAGGATATAAGTCTGTGGAGAGAAAGTCTGGAGAAACTGGCTGCTTTGTCATTTAGAGACACTGGTTTGGCAGAGAACAAGGGTAGAGCTCCCCCAGATGTCTTTGCCATGACTGGAAAGTGAAGGAAAGAGAGAAAAGGAGAGAAAAGGTGTTGTGGGTGGTGAGAGCGGAGCCACGGTTGCCTGCAGAGCTGAGCGGCCAAGTGGGACATACGGCCTGGGAAGACCGGCTTGGTGCTGCTGCCCCAAACGTGGCTCGGGTCACTGAGTCGAGTGCTTCCACTCTGGCATGCTCCCACCAGCCTGTTTTGGGAAGGCAACCCTGGCTGCTACAGTGGCTACAGCTTGGCTTGCTTCCCATGGGGTCAGGTTGCTATCAGAGTGTGAGAAATGTGGGCTTTTGGGGCACATTCAAAGGAGTAGTGGGGCTGCCCCTGTGCTGATGGAGAGGCTCTGCCCAGGCAGGTCTCCTCCAGGCATGCTGAGGAAGAGGGTGTGAGGACCAGGGCCAAATCCCAGGTAAATCTGTGAAAATGTTTCTGAATGACTAATACTAAGGGACAGGGACCTAGTTGCTACTATACAATTTTTGTGAGTGTATTCACAGTTTGAACTGCATCCATCTGGTTGGTGGGGAGTGTGGGAGACACAGGGACATGCATGGCCCTGTTAAAAAACACTGAGCTTTTGGCACATTTTCGTTACAAATGTGTTACTAAAGTGACTCATCTGCCTTTTTTCCAGATAAATATAATTATCTGTAGTATGTAGCAGCCTTTCATATCAGAGGACCCAGATGCCCTTTGTATTTAAATCACAAGTGAATGATTTGAGTGTCTGCAACATCGTCCTGAGGGGACATTTATTCACATCACTAAACCATCACAGAACTAGGAACAATTAGGCATGACTGGTTGTCTTAATTGAGGAAAAGCTGAAGGGACTATAGTAACAGGTTGACAGAGCTCTGTGAGGTCCTTGGGACAAACAATGGGATAAAATTGAGAGGCAGGGGTAAAGCTGGTATGGAAGCCCCAAGATGTGTGGGGCCTGCAGGGCAAGAGCCAGTGACTAACCAGGGATTTGTAATACTGTGTGAAGAATTAACTCCTTTGGTGTGGTGTCAGAGGAGTTGGAGGGTGGACTGATTTGCTTAGAGGGGAAATGGGCATGGATCTTGACTGCTCTATGTTTAATTCTCATTTTATGCTATAAACCCAACTAAAATCTGAGAAGGGATCCCATTGCCATATGATGTACGCATATGTATATCTAATGAGCAAGTCTGAACTCTTCAATCTAAAGCGAAAGCCGTGGCAAATATATAGCCTGGATGACAGCTGGCAAAGCCTCTCCTCACCCTGGAAGCTTTCTGAAGGGAACATCAAAGGTGTCCTTCGTGGGCCCAGGTAGTGCCACTCCCTGTGTTACAAGTTTTGCCGTGACCCTCAGTTGCATCGTCTTATGTTTTCCATGTAATGAGCACAAAACTGTCCAGCTCCCCTCAGGGTAATTTCTGCCTGAAATGGAAAAAGAACATATATGAGCCTTTGAGAGTAAAAGGCAAGTGTAAACTGCCCGGAGATGTGGGTTTGGCATAAATCTCTTAAGTCATGCCCTCTGACCCTGCTCCACAAGCTGATTTAATTGAGCCTTGCCATGGCCAGTGATGTGGGTCCCACCTGCCCCAAGTGGAACACTTATCAATTCCAGTTCTCCAGGTGCTTTACCCCATTAGGACCAAGGGCAACCCATGAATATTTTTTCAGGAGCTGGGGTGTGCATGCCTAAGTGGAAATGCAAGTAGGTGGGCAGTAGCAGGAGGGCTTGTGCTCTTAGCTACAAGAGCAAGTGTTTCCTAAACTCTTAAAAGTGAGTTCAGAGTTGTGGAGTAGCTAATGTTCAAGTGAGCTTTCCCTGTGTTATTCCTCAGAGAGAAAAGGCTTTGCTTTTCCAGCTGCCAGCTTTTTAAAGATGATGGTGCAGGAGGTAAGGTTCAGCCCTGGCAGGTAAAGTGCATCCCCCATGGATTTTCCCAGGTGTTGTTTTTTCAAGCTTGCTGCTTGCAGTTTTCCCCTCTGTCCTGAACTCCCATTAATTTCCCTGCGATGTTTTAGGTACTGAGGGCTACTGACATTTCAGACTCGTCTTCAGGAAATGTCTGCTGCAGTGTTGTGGTCAGGTGTCTCACTGGGGCACTGCAGGGAAAAGGACAGGGCTGCTGCTGGCCACTTGTCAATCTCAGCAGCATTGAAACAGGCAAATGCAGTCTAGTGTGAGGGCTGAGAAAATGCAAAGGAGGAGGCATGGGGCAAGGAGAAGGGTGGGTTTGCATCCCTGTGGGATTGGGAATGCCTGTGTGTACACGGGTGTTGTAAGTGCCATGCAAGTGTTCTTGCAAGAGGTCTTTCTGCCTGGTGTTTTGCTTTGTTGTCCATGATTCTGGTACCTGAGTGCTTTGTGAAAAAAAAACAGGTTTCAGGCATTTGCTGCATTTTGAGGCCACTCTTATTTGTGTGGGCACAGTGCTTCCCTTAGCCACAGGCATGCATTTGCATGGGGGAGAAAACAAACAGAAATGTGTCCTGGGCACACACGTGTGATGCAGTAATTTGGTACTCACGAGCACTGGTCACATTCAGAGAGTAGGTGAGGAAGGGAGGAGAAATGATGGAGATCAGCTTCCACCACCCATACCCACATTAAGAATCAGCTTCTTTTAAAACACTTGCTGCTAATGGGACTGCTCTGTATCAGCAAAGGTTACAGAAACAGGGTCAGCATTAATATTTAAGTGACCTCCTGAATTAATGTTTACAGTAAGGAGCTGCAGGGGGGCTGATCTTTATTTCATTTGGAGGAGAGCTCAGAGAAGATGGGGAATGGCGAGGGCCACAGCAAAGATGCTCATTAAATAGAAGGCTTTCTAAGGCACTGCTTTCATTTTCAGCTTATTTGCAGGATAAGGATTAGTTTTAATTGTGAGGTTTTGCAGAATGGAAGTGCTTAATAGGCAGAAGGGGCTTTGTATGAGTGTGCTGCTGGGACCAGGGGGGAAGGGCAGCATGGTGTGCAAGGAAAGAGACTGCAGCACACGAAGAGTGCTGGGGAGAGGTGGCAAGCAGGAGTGTGATGCTGGGCATGCACAGAAGGCAGGGTCCTGGATCACTATAGGAGACAGGGAGAGTAAATAATTGAGTCTGAGGACTGCAGAGGGGTAACTGGGGACTGCGATTGGCATGTGGGGACCAGCGGAGGGATTGCAGGAAGTGGACATGCTCTGTGAATTGGAGCGTATGAAATGTGGAAAATGTTTGATCATACATTTTCTACAGGGCAGTGGGTAAAGCATACAGAATATACTGTTAGTGTTGCTCTTTTTTGGAAGATCCTCTTTGGAAGAAATAAGAACATTTACAGGTATTCAGTAGATTTTCCCCCCTCTTGCACATGTGTGCATGCATGCTCATTTCGGGGGTTACTCCCATTCCCAGTTTTATCTGAGAGCAGTGAAGTTATGACTTGTCACACAGCACACCACTGGCTGAGCAGGAAAGGGGAACCAGGTCTCCCAGCTTCCAATTCTCCCTGGAAGGTCTTGGGCAAAGCTACTTCCTGTGAGGGCCTTATCACAGTTCTCCTCAGGAAGACTGGCCTCAGTTGTCCCCATTTCTAAATTATGACCTCTGTCTACCTAAATTCTTTTCCCTGCTGCACCACCTCCTCACAGACAGCATCCTGGGAGGCGGGTCACAGCATCAGCAGTCACTGTCAGAATGAGGTGAGGGAGCCTGGGATTCTACTGCCAGTCTGTCAGCAGAGGAAGAGAAATTCCCGTGGCCAAGAACCTAAAATAGAAGCAGCCAAAATAGGCCAGGAGATTGCACTGCCCAGCCCGTGCAATCCTCTGTTCTGCACCTTTCCCATTACCTCTCACTCCTCTGCAAAAATGCAACTTACAAAGCAGGGGCAGCAGCAAGAATAAATGCTTTGGCTTTCTGTCTGACTTTACTGCACAATACCAGTGCATGCTGTACACACGCAGCCATCACACACAGTAAGCTGTGTTCCCATCTGCTGCAAATGACTGGGAAAAAAAGGAAATTACAGATGAACTGTACCTGCCTGTGTGTGTTTGAATTTGGTCTGAAGAGAGACAGCTGGAGAGAGGCGCGTCCTATGCAAAGCTGGTACAGTTGCTTATCACTACGCTGCCTAACATTTTTCATTACCCAAAGTAATTTTACGTTGCTTATCAGTTTGCCAAACTGCATCTGTTTGGTTTGAAGTAGTTTGTGCTGAGTATTAGCCAAGGGCTGAATATTTGTGAAAATTTCAGCTAAAAAGTCCAGAGATTAGGAAAACATATGTTGTCTTGCTCATTAAAAACAAAAAGTTCACGTTTCTGTTTTGAATGAAAATACAGCATTTACGTGGTTTGGAGGAGAGACTGGAATTTGGCAGGTAAAGTAACCTCGGTGTCAGGGATTTACCTTTTGCCGCCTCCGTTCATATCTACCTAGATGTGGCCAAATTGCAAGCTTCTGAAAAATCTCAGTGCATACATACTCAGCAGAGACTTGTTAGAGTTTGGCCACTAAATCTTCCATCTGTGTCAGTCGTGCTCCATCCAGTTTTGCCAACTGCTGAATTATTTGTAATTCTCGTAACATTTGGTGTTTTACTTAACTTCACGGTTTCTGGAGAAAAGAGAATTTTTTGTTCCCTTTGAAAATGAAATAATTTTGTGGTCCTCAAAGCTGCACAGGCAAGCAGGGAAGTACATTCTCTCAAAGAGCACATCTTCTTCCCCACTCAGCATTTACTTCTCATTTCATAACACGTCTTGTGTTTTTAGGGCTACATGTGTGCTGTTGGTGGTGTTGATGGAGAATATAGACACAGGCATGAGCTGACCTGTTAATTCAAGGCTTGGAAGTTTTGAATAGAGTGTACTTATTTGCAATATAAGGTGTTTTGTGTAATGTGTTCTTTACAGTTTACTTCTATTTTAATATTCATGCCTATATGGAGGGGCTGAAGTAAGGCTGGCCAATGGGCTGGGTGTGAAATTTTCTAGTCAGTGAGACGGACTCTGGAAAAGCCGTATCATTTGCTTTGTGGTACGTAGACAGATTTTCAAATTGATGTATTAGAGTGTGTAAGATGTAACTTAAGATAGTTGTGAGTGGGAAGTAACCCAGATAAGCCTCTTGCCATTTTTTTCAGGGGGCACAAATACTTTAAAGACTTTTAATTGCTTGTTTAATGAACAGGGAGGAAAGACAAGTGGGTTTTGAAAATCATATCCCTAGGATGGCCTCAGTGAGGTCTAGCACAAGGTTGGAAACAGATGGTCACACATCAGAAATGTAGAAAATTGTTAGACTTAATTTGGGGAGCTGGAGAGTGGGATGTGGCAGAGTTAGCTCATCGTTTTGTTAGCCAGACAGCACAAAATCTTCCTGATTTCTGAGGAAATTTACTGGTCTGTGAGACAAGGGATGAGCAACTCTAGGTGTACCTCTTACACTGAATTGGTGTTGCCCTTCTTGTGCCTCGTGTAATGCCTGTTATTACCCAAGACTTTTCCTCACCATTCCCCGAGACACACCATCCCTGCCTCTCACTCCTAGAGCCTGAGCGAGCAGTTTAAGGCAGAGCACTGCTTGCAGAGCCAACAGCAAGGTTCACCTCTTCTGCATGTAGGTACATTGCCTTTTTGGTACTCCTGCTCACTGCTCAGCCAGCAACACCTGCCTTCTTCCTTCCCCCCAGTCAAAATGCTAATTCCTGGCCTCCTGTGCTAGCAACTAATGCAGCTTAGAAAACCTACCTGTGGACTAGATTTAGGGCCCAGGACCGACCCTGGCTGCCATGTCACTAATATTGGGGTTAATGTTTGACTTGGCAGATAAGGGTTTTATTTCAAGCTGTAGTTTATTTTCGGTTCAAATCAAATTTTGCTTCCTCTTGGGAATCTCTCCCAAAATAGTGACTAATTTGCTGTGTTTCCCATGCCATGGAGCCTGCAGTGATTTACATGCATTGAATTTGCTCTTTTAGAGAGGTTGCACAGATGTATGCGGGCTTCTCATGAAGAGCTGCTTCTGCAAACCTGCTTTAGGGAAGAGTGTAGGTGAGCTGGTCTAGCAGAAGTAGTTGTTTACTACCTTGCACGTATAATTCATGAGAAAAAAACAAGACAGGTGCTTTTCTCCAGCTCAGCTTCAAAAAACATGACCTCATGAGTGAAACAGGGCAGTCCAACACTTGGAAACTTGTTTACATCATTAGCTTTCCTGTAGGTTTTTTCAGGGATGTTGGGTGAGTCACAGCTGTCGGAGGTCACCTCTAATCTTAGCTTCCATACCTCTGTGCCTGTTCCTCCTCTCCGAAAGAACGAAAAGTACCTTGAGACTTCAAGGCATGCGTTACAAAGGAAGTCAGCTATGGTTATGAAATAGGACCTCTGTGCCCCTTTCCTATTTTGAAGGGGTTTGAGAGGTACTGGGTGAGTTTGCGTTCCTACATGGAGTGAAAGTTGAGAGGGTGTAGCCCCACTGGGGCTGGAGTATCAGGCTTGGGTGAGGGTGTCACTGCATCTTTGTTATGCAGGGGGAAAAAGTGGCATGTCAAACTATATCTGGAGAATGACCCACCCTCCTGACATCAGCGCAGCAATCTCATTTAAAAACTTTACAAAGTATCTTTGTCCTCTGTGTGAGTCTCCGGGGTCATGTTGGTCACTGTGCTTTTCTGCAGCTTCTCAAGGGATAATATCAAACATGACTGTTTTGGAGAGAGAGAAAAAGCCAGTTTACATTGGCTCAAAAAGCCAGTTCTGGTTGTTTTGATTAAAAAATAAAACCAACCCTGATTTTCTGTGGCCGTCCAGTGTTCATCATTCAGCATTCTAGAGGCATTTGAGACAGATCAGCGTTAGGGAGGCTGGAGCCATTTTGGTCTTTAATTTAAAAATGATGATGGCAGTTCATTCATCGCTGGAAGGACATCCACCATAAAAGAGTTGTGATGTTCATGGCCCCGGGCTGGTGTTCCAGCCAAAGCCTGCTCTCTCATTACCTCTTTGGATAGCCTGTGGAGGAAGTCTGGTCCAGCCCTGTGCTGTTGTTGTTTTCAGCGTAATGCTGCCAAATTAATTTGGGCTCACTATAATTGAGAACTCTCTCTTGATGAGACTCCTGTTCTTAAATGAACAATTATGTGTGCAGACTCTTGTGTTGCTGGTAGAGCCACAACACCATTGAGACTGATACCTCAGTTGATTTCCAAGAGACTCAAAGTGGTGGCTGGCAGGGTTGGAAAAGCCTTCCCACCTTGGCCACATGGAAGTGAATTCAGGTTTCTTTAAGAAATGGTGAAGGATTGAGGTAGACATCTTTTTTAATTAGTACAAAATTTGACTACCCATCATCAAACCTATCTTTTTCACTTTTTGTTCCCAACTATGAAATATTAAGAAAACAACAGTTAATGTTCAGTTTTGCAATGCTCATTAAGATTATGGAGAGCTGTTGGAGAGAAATGAGTTCTGAAATACTTATGCTCCCTTGTTTAAGTTTGATACTTAGGAGTTGGGAGGGGAGGGAATGAAAAAGCTTTGTTTTTCTTGTCAGCATACGTCTTTCTTAGTTCCAGGGAGCCAGAGGCAAAGCAAGGACTACTTTTAGGGGCTGCAGGATCTTAGAGAACCTTAGAAAACTTGAAAATTTTCCTCATGATTAGATTATAAACCCCACAATTGTTCTATCTGTGGCCTTCTCCTGGGAATTTCATACAGGGAACTTCTCCAGTATCTGTCAGCTGAGTGTAGCATGCCTATAATAGAATACATATAACTTTAAAAGCAAGGAAATTAAAAGTTAGAGCAGTCATAACACTCCACTCACTATTGTTTGTAATCCCTAGAAATCTTCCAGGCATCCTAGATAGTGCTTTTAACTCCTCCTGGGACAGATAGCCTTCCAACATTCTGTTTCCCACAAGGAATAGAAATAGAGCAGACCATCTAGAACTGCTCATTTCAGGGAGTAGGGTGGCATGGTAACTTGGGAAAGGGGGTGATGGTAAGGCTGTCATGGTTTTTGGAAAAGAGGGAGAATTTTATTTCACATGTTTTCTCTCTTTGGACTTGGCTGGGAGGCTACAAACAGCCGTGGTATGCAGGATGTGTATGACTGAACTGGTTCCTGAGATGCAGTGGTAGAAAATGATGGGATGGCTGTGAATCATCGAATTGTAGTAGATGATGCTTACAGCTAAGGTGCTGCATCTCTCTCTAACCTTCAGTGCGAGGGAATAAAGTTATCTTCACTAAGCTGCCTTTAGCAAACAAATCCGTATTGTATGGCCATAGGCCTGAGAAGGTAAGCAGCACTGAGCTGAGGCTTCTCTTTTTGGAAACAGCAGATTAGGAGACAGCCTTTTGGTTCCTAAATATGCTTATTTGCTGCACTGAGCGAAATACTTACCTTAGAAGATCTCTACACCTGAAACTGATTGAAATTTTTATTTAAAAATAGAAATTTTAATAGCTTTTCAATGGTATGTGCTCTTAGTGAGATGTTGACAAAAACAATTTCCATTTTAAAATTGAGACTTTTGAAGATTTGATGTGCCAAAGAAAATATATCTTGCCTTAACAAAAAACAAAAAGATTAGCAAGAAAAAAAAAGATTTTTTTGTTTATGATTGCTCCATTATGTTCCTGTGCTCTGTACTTAATTCATTCAGATACTGCTCTTTAACAACTTTCAAATAAGAGAGATTAAAGTAATGCTTTATTGATAATTTCCTGATTAGTTTCAGGAAAACTTTCTGAAAACTTCTTCCCGATAGCTTTGAAACTGTTTGCATGACAGGAAGTATAGATGCCTTTTGGGACTAGTGATGTGTCATGGGATGCAAAGTATATATTTGATATAGTTTAAATTGCCACGAAATTCACTAAAAAAGAGAGCAAGTTGCCTCTATGCTGAGTGCCTTGAGCAGCAAGGTGCTGGCTGAGTGTGCTGGCCTGTTGTGCAATGGAGGAGTTGGGTCAAGGTAATTAAAACCAGTTTTAAGTCTGTAATTGAATTCTGTCCAGGAAAGTACCTCTACTTCAGAGCTTTTGTCACGGCTGCGGTATTGAGATCCTGCTGTTGCTTTTGTTTATCAGGAAGGATTTAAGGGATCAGTTGGTACAAGCCTTTGGCTGTTTTTCCGAATGCCGCAGCTTCCTATTGAGCAGGACAAAAGGGTTCCTCTGACTTTACTGCAAACAGATGTGCTTAGGAGCCTGATGTATAAGGGGCTAAGGGCAAGAGGCATGCCCTGGTAGTATTTGAGTTTGTGGGATTTTTGCCAGTGGCTTCCCCAGACCCTGTCGAGAGTTAATGTAGCTTGGTATTGCCTTGCACCAAGCCCAGGTCTTCTTTTCTTCAGCCTCCGTTGGGCTGAGTCTAATCACACTACAGGACTGGCCAACAAGGAGGCATTGCACCAGGTGGGCAGCCATCCCTGGCTGACCCTCTCAATGAACTGCAGCTAAATGAAGACCCTTGGGGAAATCTGCTGGAGGCAGCAACAGCTGTAAACGCGGATGACTCTGAGTGGTGCCTTGTTGTTCAATGGGACTCCCTTTGCCTAGGGACGTACTGTGTGCCCCTCAGGCAAAGATGCTCCCTCAGGGAGTAGAACTAGATCCTTTCCCTTCTCTCAGAGATAGTTTTCTATAAGGAAATGTAAAGTTAATAGGACTTGTTTCCTTTGACCATCTGCAGAATGGCATTCCAGGTGGCAGTGAGAGGTTGTGCAGCAAGGGAGTGCAGTTGTCTGGTCACAGACAGCAAAGTGCCTTCACAGAGGAAGGAAACAGAATAGAAAGAACAAGCCAGTCATTGAGAGAAGGAAGGCAAAAGCATTCATGCAGTGCCAGGAAGTTTTTCACCAACGTTACCAAAGCCCATAAATACACAGGCAATTAAGACAGAGAGAAAAACAGAAGGTTCTTCTCTCTCTATTGCAGCACATCCACTGCCTGATGCACTCTAATTGCCAGAGATGTAAAAAAGAGCTGTTCATGAACAAATATCTGCTCATATCCTTTCCAGTAGGAGCAAATGTGATGGATGGGAGCAGCCGAGGGATCAGCTAAGATCTACCTCTCATCCTGCATTCACCTTCCTCAGCTGCTGGCCTCCGGCTTAATGCTTAGCATCAAAATCAGCTCGGTTAAGTCAGTGTGGCAGTCACTCTTTCTGTTGCATTGCAGGCACAGGCAAACAGAACAACAATACCACAGGTCCATAGGGGTAAAACTATGCATGGATCATGTGTGCACATGGGCAGTTGGGCATTCATGCAGGCCTTAAGGCTCTAGATGGTAAATGCAAGCCCCAGAAGGCTGCTGTATAGGCAGAAGGGTTTGTGAGTGCAGCTGAAAACACCCGTTCCAGTAAGGGAGTTCGGTCTGGTTTAAATTTCCTTACTGGAATGGCTGCTGCCTCCATTGTCGTGGCTGTGCACATCTTTTGGGACGTGCTGCACTGAAAACAGAGGGAATACACAAAGACACACCTGTTCCAAATGGGGGAGGAGTCGTGCACAACTCCAATTCAACTGTTGTTTTTGTTGTGACGGCAAGTTTAACCAGCGTTGACTGAAGTGAATAAACACAGCTCATCTCGGGGCTGTATTAGAGGCAGGTAGGGTTTGCCCAGGGAAGGGACTGGTAATGGGTTTGAAGTCTTGAGTCATTTCATAAGCACGATGACTGTAATTTGAGTTGGCAGCAGTGCCAATTCCAGATGTAGTGACAATCAGCTAAACAATGCAGTGCAGGAATAGCTCAGGAAGATAAAGAGCTGCTTCCAAAATAGTAAATTGAGAGAAAACATATCTACCTCTGTCGAGATGTCAGATTAGCATTCAGAGGCAGTACAAAAGATGAAGACCTAACGATTAATTGGGAACCAGGACAACCAGGCACAAAGGAACGTGTATGTCACTGCAAATCTGTGACCAGTCTACATCTTACAAATCAAACACTGTTTTAGAGCCCATCTAAAAGAGATAAGAGGTGTCCAAGGCAAAAGGCACTGGCACTGATAGGCGTGGAGAGACTTCCCTGGGAAAAGACAGTGAGTTGTCTTTGGCCCTTGAGAGAAGGCCCAGGTCTGCATAATCACCACTGGAATGGTGAAGGTGATCACAGAGCAGCTGTTACCTGCTGCTTACAGTGTGAGAGCAGGTCGTCAAAGGATATTTTCAGGCAGTAGGTTTAAAATAAGGAGGTATGCAATGTGTAGTTATTGCAGGGAATTCACTGCCACGGAACGGTGAGGTGATTAGGAACAAAAACTCTTTCAGCAAGTAATTTGACTGACTCACAGAAGGACAAACCCTGGGGCTGTACACAGAAGGATGCAGGTGCAGTGCCTGCCAGAGGAGCTCCCAGAGCCACAAATTACTGCGGGCTGGGAGAGCAGGTTGGGCAAGGTCCTTTGGGTACAGGCTTCTTACTCTTTCCTCCATGTCATCCATGGCATCCTGGAGGCAGGATGCCAAAACAGATGGCTCCTGAATCAATACAGCCATTCTTAAGGCCAGTTAGAAAATGTGGGTAATATGTCTACAAAAGTTTCAGACATGACCTGGGTGCATTCCACACAGCTTGACATTTGTTTTGACGTGCCAGAAGTCTGGAAAAAATGCTTGTGTTTAAATACGATTTCAAATTTAAAGGTGTGTATGGGACAACCTAAGATAATTATAGTCCTGTCATTCTGATACTGTTTTGAGGTGAAATAATAGAAAAACTGATATGGGATTAGATTAATAAAAAATTAAAGAAGGGAAATGTAATTAATGCCAATCAAAATGGATTTATGGGAAATAAATCCTGTCAAACAAATCTGATATCTTTTTGATGAGATTATAAAATTTGTTGCTAACGGAAGTATAGGCTTTTGAAAGCATTTTTTGTTATACCTCATAGGATCTTGATCAAGAAAAATATAAAATAAGTCTGTGTATCAGATTAAAAAACAGTTAAATGCCATGCTGAAAATATGGACACAAACAGGGAATTATTACCACAATCACATAATATCAGAATTCTGTGCACACTGCTTCTTGCTCCTTGTCATATGTATTTTTTTTATCAATGCTGGGGAATAAGATGTAAAACCACCTGAAGGAAAGTTTATTGGTGACAAAAACGATAAAAATTCTGCAGACAAACCATGAAAAAGGACAAGGGCACAGATGCAAGGCAATTGCAGATTCCTTGTTAAACTTGGCTTAAGAAAGCAGTGTGCGTTTTAATATGGGCAATTATGAAGTACTGTATAAAGGCATGCAAAAAGATATTCGTAGTTAGCCATGCTTTTATCCTAAAGGATCATTTTCTGAGAAGCAGCAATTTTGAAAAAAAAAGTATGCTAGTAGTTAGCTGAAAGTAAATCGTTGTTCAGAATTATGCTGGAAGACATAATTTGGAGGCTTTAAAGAGTTAACTCTGGTATCTCAGGTGTGACCTAGGAAGTAATATTTGATGTCTGAACTTGAGAGGTGCTCAGCTCCTGTGAGAGTTGTCCCCAGTTATAGAAAGTTACCGTTAAACTGAAGAGTCTCAGAAACCAGACATGCAAATGATGGTAATGTGAGGGGCCATGCTCCACAGGCTAAAGTTCCTGGAGAAGAGCCTCTTTAGTTTATCAGTGGGAAGCCTAAGGGGTTGCAGTTTGTAAATACCTACTTAGAGAAGCAAACTTTAATAAGAGGGCACTTCAAACTAGCAAACAACATATAAAAAGACCTAGTGGCTGGAACCTGAAGCCAGGCAATTTCACACTAGAAATGAGGCACAAGTTTTTTCAACAGTGAAAGTAATTAAACATTGGAACAATTTACCATGGGAATGTGGTGGATTCCCTATCACTGGCAATTTTAAAATCAATACTAGCTGTTTCTTCAGAACATATGTTCTATCCAAGCATGAATTAATTTAGGGTAGTCCTATAAGCTGCGTTATTCAAGAGGTTGGCAAAGAAGTTCACTTTTCCTTCTGGCATTATAATCTCTATTTTCCCAACTGTTGAGTTGTGTCTCACTCCCCCTCCCCTCCACCACTTTTTTTTTTCCTTTTAGCTCTTTTAACTTTTCTGTATAAATGACCAAAAGTATTTCTCATCCTGCTTCTGTTTTAAACAGAAGAGTAAGATTTCTTTTCCCCTTGGAAAATACTATGTTTTCCACCTCCAAGTTTTGAATATGAGTTTATTCTAACTGATCTTGGTTTTGGCCACAGTTTACTGTGTGTTCTCATGTCACAGTGATAACTGCAGCTCTCCAAAAGAGGTCTATGTGGCTTCAATGGTGCTTCTGAGGAGAACAGTCCAGGGAAGGTTTGCATGCCCTGCAGTCAGCTGGCACAGCACCACTTACATCCACAGGGGTAAATTCTCTTGCCATTCAGAGCAGTGAGACCACATACAAGCAGCCTGTGGGGAAGAGGAATTTTCAAAATTTCATCTCTCAGCTTGCTTTGAAATGAAAGTGATTAATTTGCAGAATTTCCTTTAAAGAAGGTGGCTTCTTTTTGGAGGGAGTGGGAAATGTACTACATCTCACACCCATGCTTTAAGTGTGTCTCTGACCTCTCAAAACAAGTTTGTTCTACTTGCCTACAATCAAGATTGGAGCTCAGCTTGAAAGTGTAGACCACTAAATGCAGATATCTATATGTTATCCAAGTATCTGTGTTCTCATAACCTACTTTTCTGCCAATGTGTTCAGTTGAGTCAGCTGCCAAGATAGATTAGACATCTGCATTTGATTGGCAAAATTGCTCTCCAGACTGCTGAATCAGGGCAGTGATTCAGTTGCCTAAACGTAGCTTTTGGAGCCATTTTAGTTGCCTTCAGTTGTGAAGAGCCTCACGGATGACATGGATAACAAGGTCACAGGATTTTTTTAAATACCTGTGCTCTACTCTCTGCAGGTGATTCCCTCCTCTTATTAAGTGTAAAAAGAAATGTAAAAGCGTCTTCCACAAAATTTAATTAGCTTTGGTACTTCTAGCTCTTTTAGCTCTCTCTCATCTGCCCTGACAGAACATGAGGTGCCTCTTGGTGAAATGAGAAGAGTTGCTTACATATGCTACTGTCTTTTATTTTCAGTGCTATATTTTATCAGTGCTACATACTTAGGGACAATCACAAAAATATTCTGAGCTGCTGCTAAGCTCACAACAACACTGTTAGACTAAGAATCTGGAGGAAGGAAACACCTGTGTGCTGGTCCAGATCTCTCCTGGAGTTGATGATAAGTTCCCTGAAGAAGGGCACCTGAGAGGATAAACCCCAAAGTTTCATATTTGAACGAGAACAGCAGTAAAGAAAATTCCAGCCTGAATTTCTTGCTATTGAATATGAAGTCACTTATCAACAAATATAAGACATTAATTTCTTCATACCCAGCGATCCATCAGCTGTACCCATTTGATCAGCTGTACCTACACCATTGTAGCAAGACCGTCAAGTACCATACACAGTTTTCAAGGAAATCTTAGTTTAAAGAAACATCTAGTTTCCAAGGAAGGCAAGCAGCCCCAGCTGGAATTGTGAACTCGGGACAGGACAAATGCCAGCAATTGTGTACCCACTTGTAAAATAACAATCAAATGTGCTCTGGCCTGTACCCTGGCACTGAGGCCAACTATGATGGAATAGCCCACACTGAGTCTGTTAAAATGTCTTACTCTCCCAAGCAGATTGACTGTGTCTGATTTGCCTGTTGGGAGTCCTAACCCATAGATGTAACAGGGAACTGTTTGGCATAGTGTTGGTTGACACGGGCCTCTCTAGCAGTTCAGAAATGCTGGTGGCTCCAGCACTGTGGAATGTTTCCAGGTGCTGTTTAATTTCCTAGCAGGGCCAGCTCAGAACTTTGTTATTGCTGTTGATCTTACATGAAAAGGGTATCTCAGTGATGAGCAGCAACATACAACGAATAGATGGGAAGGTATAGAAATAGGTCATGTTTTCATATGGATTCAATTTCGGGTCCTCTGGCGCTATGTGGTGGTGCTTGTATTCTCTCGGTTGGTTGAACTGGCATCAGGACTGACTGCTGTTTTCTGTAGATCGATTGGCAAGGGAGATCAGGCCAGTTCTGTTCTGCAGCTGTTGTTGCTGAAGCTCATTGCATGTCTGCCATTTGTTTGCAAAACTTGAGATGAGGGGGTTTCCACGCTGGAGTTGTAATATAATTAGTCCATTCAGCTGTCAAAGTTGGGCCCTAGCCTTTGCTTCCATATAGTTGGCCAAGAAGGATTATGCTAGCAAGTGTTTGGGGAGGATTTTCTTTTGCTGGGTTGTGTTTACCTAGTGGATTCTTTATGTCATGATTTCATTTTTAGACTGAAGCTCAGTCATTCATTAATTATGAAGGTTCCCGATATATAATTCAAAGGATGTTCAGTGTCTCTTCTCTGTAATAGAATTTGACTCTGTTTTGATAGTTCGGGTTTATTTTTTCCAAGTTTGATCCTCAGTTTCTATGCAGTGGACAACGAAAACCATCCTATCGTGACAGGAACATCAGCATACAGTGTTAGCCCCTTTTTCTGAGTTGATTTTGTGAAACTTGGGGTTTGAAGTGTGTCCAAGAAGTCTGGTAGGTCACAGGTGTCCATGATGCTGAGTGTTGCACTGAGTCTTCTGGAGTATTTTACTCCCCATGCTTGTTTGCGTAGATCTTACTTTAAGCCTTCATGTTTGAATTGTTATATTAATTTAATGAGAGACTCTGTTTTTCGATCTGTTTAATTCTGAGTGCCAACCTGAGTCAAAACCCGTTCCTTAAGCCTGTGCCTCAGAAAAATACCTTTGCAGCTTTTGTCTGATACAAGCTTGTTAATGAGCATCTGCATGGTAATGTGGTTAGCACTTAGTTTCCTAGGGAAGAATCCCATTTGAATTCTCTGGATTATGTTATTGTTGGCTAGATATGGTAATGCGTCTTTCTTGAGGATGCTGCTGACTAGATGGCTTATAAAACACCTCTGTGGCACACAGGGCTAAGTGCATTTTGGCTTGTGTGCCAAACTTTGGGGCACTTAGTTCATCCGATGTGTGTGCTCCTGAAGGCAGCTGGGTGGTCACTGCGCCCCTCTCCTGTGCTTATCTTAGAGGAAGCTTCAGATATACACCTGAGAAAGGGAAGACTGCACAATATGGAAAGCCAGAAGGGCTGAGGTGAGCCAGAGCCACAGCAAGTGCATGGAAGGGGGGGAGTGATGTGTTTAAACATTTAGCCACAGTTGCAGGGAGGAAATCGCAGACAGGCTAGAGCGGAACGCTTGTTAATTGCTGATTTTCTGGGCATTCTAGCATACAGGCACCCGCTCCTGTCTTGTTACTTTGTTGAAGAGGAAAAGGGATTGAGAAGGAAAAGCCATTTATATTTCTGTGTGTGTTTTTAATTGTCCCTCCTGAGACAGGCTTTTGCGTGGTCGTGTTTTCAATCTGTCGCTTGCAGTTTGTTTTCTGACAGCTGAGGTTCTTATCGGAGTGCACCACCTACCAAAGGGCGTGAGGCGAGGGGACCAGCACTGCCCACCACAGGGTGGTCTTGGGGTCGATGGGCTCTGTCACACAGGCTTAGGTCACCTGTGAGGCTACTGTTTGTCACTGAGGCTGGAGAAGGAGACTGGTGTCATTTTTTAAGTGTGACTCCCATCCTGGTGGGTTTCCATGGTTTTATGTCCTGTCTCTCCCACAGACCAGCTCATGGCTGTTCTGAGTTTTCCTTGCAAAGGTCACACTGGTCAAAAATACTGTCTTGACAGTTTAGGAGATGACATTCTCTCCTCTCTCGTGGAGAAGAAAAATTGTAAGGCCTGTTGCACCCATCTGTTGCTGTTGACCTATCTCCTCTTTGTGATGGAGGACAGCTAGGTCTCCACTGTCCATTTAGTTTTTAAGTTCTCCTGACAGTCCTGCTCTCATTTTTAAACTTCCTGCCAGTGCTGTTACCTTTGTGACCATGAAGCACAGAGTGCTGAGATGAACATGACCCCCTCAAAAGCTTTGGGATTACTTGTACTGGTGTTTCTAGCTGTGATGGCCGCAATGCGGAGATACCCAGGATCTGTTTAAATTGCCTTGTTTGCATTTCGGTGGCTGCAGCAGCAGGAATGCACTGGGAATTAAATCACTGTGTTCTTCCATTGCACTTTGCAGGCTTTGCTGAGCTCTGTGCTGGGGTTAGACTTCCCTTAGACCAAAACGCGTGGATTCAGTGCGAGGTTGGACCTGCCAGCAGTGCCCTGCTGTGGGCAGGTGGCAGCTGGCCATGTGCATTACTCTGCTCAAAGCAGAGCTCGGGGAGGCAGCAGAGAAGCAGAGTTTTCATTTGCCATTCCTCCAATGTCATGCACAAGCTTGAGCCACAGAGAGCAGGAGTGGGAGTATGGGAAGGAGAAGGATAGATGAAACTTCCTCACTCCCATGGGAGGAGAAGCGAGGGCTGAGTGTCAGATGCCTCGAAAGACCACCTGCTGTGTGGTGTATTTTCTGAAGAGCCTAGAAAGGGCTATTTCATTCCTTAGTCCTTGGGAGGGAGCTTGGTCAAAGAGGTCAAAAAATTAAAGAACTCAAACTAAGCATAGTAATGAACAGGAAAGGTGGGGTCTCACCATCTTTGGGCTCAGTGCAGGATTTCTGGGGACAGGAAGCTGAAAACAGTTTATCAGTTGCCCATGCCTGCATGCCTGCACATACTCACTGTTTTCTGCACTGTGCTTTTGTCATAATATCATCTTTTCTCCACTTTTCTCCTCGACATTCTCCTCTCCCTGTATGTAGCTCCCATCCACTTTTCCACAAGGTCTTTGCATTCCACTTCCTCGAGGCAAAATGGCCGTGGTTAGGCTGTCCCTCTTCCCGATGTGAAGCTGTTGTGTCTCCAGATAACTTTAGGACAATGATTTAGGTATCACACTACTAAGGTGTGACTCCCCCTTTCTGCTGGATGCTCAGACAAAGCAGTGCAGTTGCACCTGAAGGAGGAGTGTGCTTTGATGGAGCAGATTATACACATGTTTCCATGAGACAGATTCTTTGAAGTAGTCTTGTCAGTAATTGCCACAACAGGAGGGAATGTCTGAACTACATTTATAGGCCTGTTTTCAGGAGTTTGTCAAAACAGAGTTTCATCCCACTTGGAAGTGTTAAGACTTCCAAACTTTATTTTTTTTTTTTTCTCCCCGAAAAGCAGATGGGAAAAAAGATGAAATCCCTATATTTTTTTATGAGAGAAATATTTAGGCATATGGGAAGGTTTTCTTTTGACATCGTAGAGATTTTTCATTTCTGAGATTCTGAAACACGACATTTCTTTATCATCTCAACTTCTAAATGACTCAAAATATTTCAGCTTTTAAAATGGAACACAAACTGGTACATATTCTTACCTGACTAAAATTAAACATGTAAGTGACTCATGGTAAAAGTGACAATGAAAATTATTCAATTTTTCTGCAAATTATTTTTACTGTTACAGGGTAGTGGTTTTTTGTTTGGCTTGTTTTGGTTGTTTTTTTTTTTTTTAACCAAAACAATTTATTTGAGGAACTTTTGACAAAAAGTTTTACAATGTGTTTGGAATGGAAAAAGTTAATAAAAAAATATTTCATATGAATGGCATTCGCCCCTTCCAAAAGTTTTCTCTTGCCAGACTGTTGAGAATATCAGACATTATGGTCTTTGGAAACAGAATAGGGAATTGGCTGGGAGGTATTTGTCATGAATTTCAAACAGTTAGCATTTAGACTAAAAAAAACCAAAGTACTAAGAAGATGGCAGAGAAGCAACTTTTAAAAATGTGATGTCAGGATGAGAAGGTAGCCCTGATTTTGCCTTTGTCTCATTTTTCCTCCTGGACAACCCACATGTACACACATTTTTCTCTCTTGGTCTCATTTGAAGATTTTGGGGACATTCACATTTATTGTCTGTACTCCCCTTAGCTAATTTACACACTGCAAGCATATCATAGCACTCCAGAAGCAGTTCAGTGCACAGGCAGTAAGAATATTACTTATCTAACCAACTGCAATTAAGCAGTACCGTTTGAATTTGGAATATAGAGTGTGTTTTGAAGCCATTTGTGAAAAAAAGTGCAAACAATTTAACAAACATAATTGGGAAACAAAAATAAACAAAACCAAATTCAAAGCAGTGGCCCCCTGGTCATGGAAAGAAGCTGAATTTGTTGGCTGTCTTATCTGGCATGTGTTAGTTGCTCAGCTGTACATACAGACACTGCCCACCAGGATTTGAATTGGGAGGCAGGAACTCGTTGCTAGGCCTTCAGATGGTAATGGCCTTCCATCATTAAAGATTTCCCTAATGGAAATTGCTAACATTTAGAGAGCTTTTATGGAATCTTGCTTAGTATTTAATAGAGAATTCGAGCCATCCTAGGAGAATCTCTTCCTTTTTCAGCCCTGTACTTTTAGAAGTCCATTGTGTGGATAGCCTATTAAATTTTTGTAGAGTCCTGTTGGGGTTTTCTCCGTTGCAGTTTAAAGGGTTTTTCTGAAAGAGCTAGGCTGTAACCTGTCTTCTGAGACAGGCTCTTCTTCTTCCCTTCAGCCAGACAAGTCATTTTGTGTTCCTGGTAGGTCAGATTCAAAGCTGGTGCTGGTCACCAAAGCTCCCGTGGTCTCCAAGAGGCATCAGTGAGGCTATGCCGGTTTATAGGGGTGATGAATCCACTCCAGTGAGTTTGTTCCTCTGCTTGAGAATTTCTCCCATGCCATCCACCAGTATGGAAGCTAACTCCTGTTTGCCAGTCTCTGTGTGGAAACAGACAAATGCAAATAGTGACAATGGGACTTTAACCTCTTCCTACTCTTGTTGACCATAAGCATTATAGCTATCCTGCATTTTGCAGCAGCAACCTCTAGTACTGGAAAAGGAGAACATTGGTTTTCAGCAAAGTGCTTGGCGGAATGTGGCTAAAGGGGGGAGCCAGTATGTCAGGAAAGTAAGAGGAGCAGCAGTCAGGCAATATGATGCAATTAGGGATTTCTGGATGCTTGCATGGGCCTGTTGGTGGTGCATATTACTGTCTTTCAGAGCATCCAGTAGTTAATCAAAGCTAAATGCAGACCAGCATCTCTCCTTTCTATCCTGCTGTTTTTCCTTCCTCCTCCTTTTTTCTTTTCCTGAATTTAAAAGCTGGGATTGCTGCACTGTCTAGAAGAAGTTATTTGAAATGACTGCATGTGTTCTTAGCTAGATGCAGATCTGTCTGGAAGTTTCAGCTTATTTAGGTTCTTGTAAGCCACCTTTGTGTGGCACTCACTGCCTCCCCTTTGTGCGACTCAAAGAACTGTATCCAAGGAAATGGACTGCATTTGAGTAGCAACTGGAAATGAGCCACAGTTGTCCCTTTAATAAGCAGCTCTTGATGTTGATCCCAAGAATCAGCTGGGCTCAGCACTTTGGGGAATATCCCATGGGGTATCTGGGGTGCTCTGGGGCAGGAGGTAACTAACAAGTCATTGGGCACAAACTCTCTGGGAGGTTGTTCCAGGGTGGTAGACCCGAGAACAAGAAGCAGGATTGGCCACCAAGGGGCAACAATGCAAAGATCAAGAGAGAAGCAGGAGTGGTATGTAAAACACATGCCTGGCTTTAAGAAAACCTGATTGTGGTGTTCTTTTTTGCTACTGAGCTGAGCTCTGTGATCCAGCTTGCCTGTCCCAGCAGCTAATGTATGGCACCTGGGAATTGCTTGCATCAGTCAAGTATTGAATGTTTTAGACTCTTGATTATTGCAGGAACAAGGATTTCCTCAAAATTTTCAACTGCAATAAAATGTCCTGCTGATGTACTGGGAACCAGGAACACCATTTAGAATCAGGGGAGGACCCAATTTGTTCCTGAGGTGTGTCTGTGTAGTCTAAAATATTTATAACCTGTCTGTGCTTGGACAATTTTGCCAAAAGTGTGCACTTTTGCTAAGTGTTGAACAAGAACTATTTTAAGAAGCAATCAAAAATTGTAAAAGCATTTTTATGTCGTGTGGGCTTACGAAGGTGTGTGACTACAAGCAGCATTCCCCGAACATATCTGCAGTAGCTCTCTGCCTGTTTCCCTCACCCTCCAGCTGCAGCACCCAGGCTCTACCAGCCCTGAGCTCCCCAAACCCAGCTGTTCCAGTGCAGTTTCCCTTTCTCCCCCATGTGTGTGTTGCCACTGGATCCCATTCTTAGCCTACGTAAGTCTGTTATTGTCACCCCGATCATCCCTGGTGAGAGGCGTTAATCCCTGGGGTTCCACAGGGACAGGTAAAAGCCAGCACATACTGTTTGCACCAGTGTCATCAGCTGAGTTGTTGGTGCTGGGATTGGAGGAGCATTGATGAGGATGTTGCTACAACCAATGCATGTGCCACCCGATGTCCCTTTTTTTCCCCTTGCAGATGGAGAAAAAACTTTCTGACTTGACAGCATAAAAAGAGGGCTTTTTTCTTTTTTCTTTTTTTTTCCGGGGGGGAAAAATTATATAGAATTATGTCACATCAAGAAAAACACAATGATTAAAATAACTTGCTATGAATATTCATTCTCAGCTTGGCAGATGGATGAAGTGGGATGAGCATTTGCAGAATATTGCTAACTGAGCTCTCTTCCAGAGAATAACATTTCAAAAGAATTTCCGATTAGGTCTGTTGGCCAAAACTAGAAAGGATTTTTCTCTTCCTTTTTTCTTTCTTTGGCATTCTGAGCTTCCACCTTCCTGCTGAAATGAATTTCTTTCTAATCACAGTTTTGGATACTTCTGAAGCCTCACACTGAGGCCTTCCAGATGGGTTCATTGCAGTGGGAAGAGAAATACTCATTATCGTTATTATTATGATTACTATTATAATTCTTAACTCTTACATTACATTGTCCTGAACAATCTCAAATTGTTTTACAAACAAGTTTCATTTCCTTCGATCACTAAAACGTAGTAGCATCTGAAGAAGCAGCCAGCATTTGTTGAGTACTTTTGTGCTAAAGAAGCAGGGAGGGGAGAGAGGGGAGTGATGCATCGTATACATTTTAAAGTTTAAGGGGTACGTTACTAGGAAGAGTGAAATGACCCAAACTGGACTTGAGCTGTATTTGTACCCAAGGGATTGTGAAAGATTTCATGGTCGCAGGAATAGGCTGTGGGAAGCAGAGCTGTACCTCCTCTGAATGTCACAGTGCCCTCTAGTAGCAGCTTTGATTATTGATCCGAACTGGCTTAAAAGGAGCACTGCTTCTTTTCAGAACACCAATACTGATGCAAGTTCTGTCTTTAGCAAACCAGGTTAAAAAATTAATAATATTTTTGCCAAGAAGATTTTTGAAGAAATGGCTGTTGTGCTGATATATTTTCTTTTGCTGGTGGTTTAAAACCAGAAAAGGGGGAAAAAAAGCTTTTTTCAAAACTGAAATATTTGAGGTTTGTTCATTTTTCTTAAAAACAGAAGCTATCCCACTTTTTCACATCACTTGAAATGTGCAGCCTCAGAAGGCTGGAGAGTGGCCCTGCCCATAGCTGTGTCACTCCAGTCGGGTACCTTATGATAGGAGTCAGGCAGAAAGATGGCTTAATTTGCTGTGACAGATCTAGCTAGTCCATGCCTTCCTTGCAGGCTGCTGGTATCCCCACCAGGTGATTCTCCTGGCGTATGATGCCTGCTTTGTGGTCGTGCAAGCCAGTCACAGCACAGCTAATGTTCCCGCTTGCATTCTGCACAGAGCTTTCCTGGGATTTTTTTTTTAAACCCCATGCCACAGTATGCAGTGCTTCTGAGCTGAGTAGGCCAGCAGCTCCCCAGGGAAGGACAGGATTCAGGTGTCAAAGTGTAGTGCTATTTCACCCAGCTGTATGAGATCGCAGGAGGACTTTCCTAAGTTTGCTTTCCAGAGCTGTCAATACAAGTAGATGGCAGGTGTGAGAAAAACCTCGAGGCATGTTCTGCTTTGGATAGACAGAAGATTTAGTGAAAACATGACCATCCAAGAAAAGGGCAGAGAAATGCACATGAATAAGGGGAAGAGGCACGCAGCAAGCAGGACTCTGCTGCAGAGTGATTTGTTACCATCCCAGCAATAGCTCTTGCTTCAACTGAGCATGATCTCTCCTGAGAAGAGGAGGAATCTAATCACGATGATTGATAACACCTTCAGAGGTTCCCCAGTAGGTATCAGACTTAGAGAGCAGAAAACCACTCTCTTCTGGGAGAGTGGATAGGAGCAAAATGCCTGACACACTGCTCGGAGGGTCTCAGCTCACTTCAGGTTCAGCCTTTGGACCAGGATGTTTCATTGCTTTGGAGAGTAGAAACAGTTGTTTGAGGGCCATCCAAAGAAGGCCTCTGGCAGGTTGATGTGTGGAAGCCAGTGCTCTGGCTCTGTTTAATAAACTCAGTACCACTTGTACACCTCCCTGGCAAATGGGTAGTGACACACAGTGACCACACTTTGCCAGCAGTGTTGCCTGAGGCTTTAATTGCTTTGCACATAAAGTTATTTATCTCCACATCAAGAGGGTTGAGACCACATTTAGGGAGTAATTACAAAGCTGCCAGAGGGACTGGTGTTTGCCACACCAGCCAGGCTGTGATTTATCGGTTCTGCTTGTATTTAGAAAGTGAGCTTTCCTCTCACCTCTTCCCTTCATTCAGTGCATCATGGCTAAAGGCATCTGTATCCCCCAATTCCCTCCGATACTATCTGTGTGGAATATGTTGGGCAGCTGTAAAGAATCAAATACTCGAGTTTAGTTCTGAACATTGCTTTTGCTGTTTCATTTTGAGGGTTTGGATTTTTTTTATTATTATTCCTGTCTTTTTTATTTCTTATTTTATAAAGAAAATGTTATTTGGATTTTCAGTGAGATTTCATGATGATATTTGGGGACCAAATAGCAGCAAATTCTTACCTTCTTATGAAGGGCTTGATACAGCTCTGCCTTACCCATGGTGTCCATAGGATTTTTATGTGTTGTTTCCTCGTGAAATGTAAGGAAATGCAGTGTGTTTCACCTGAAGTCTTACCTCTCATGGTCTGCTGTCCCAGAGCTGGAGTCCCTAAACCTAAGTCCAAATGCCTTTCAGTCTTAGTCTCCATTTAATCAAATTCTTCATCTGTTTTATTTATTATTATTATTATTATTTGTGATTTTTTTGCATAACACCAGCTTTCAAATCTCTCTTTGCATAATCTGAATCTTGGTGACGTCACAGATGCTTTGATTACTGGACCTAACATATGTCCTTTGCTAACCCAATGGATTTTTAGAGGCTCTAGCATATTCATTTCAGTGGAATGGAAACCTTGCCCCAGCAGAAGTGTGATGTAAATAATAGATCATTTCTTCAGCCTGTCCATTTAAATGTACTGTTCTGTTTTAAGGGTTTCCTTACTTCATTTCCTACATTAGTGTTTATCTTTCTTATTTGGAAATGGCTTTCTGACTCCTCGGTGGATGATGTTTTTCCTGTTGTCTTTATGATAGGGATTTAATCCTTACCATTTTTGACGTTTTCATCCAGCTTCCTCAGTAGTTTTACAAATCCCTTTTGAAAAATTTAGTACCTCATATGTGTTGTTTGGGGTTTTTTATTATTTTATTTTGGTGTGTGCATGTAATCCCTGAAGGACACTGAGCCTGTTTGTGGTCATTGTTTTTCAGTGCATCAACAACAGTTGCTTGGCAAACAGACTTTTGTCTTTCATGTCAAATTGCGCTGAAAACAGTCTCCTGTCTCTGTGAGCTCTGGAGTCAGCTGTTCTAAGTGATAATTTATTTAACACATCAAGAAATTATTTTTCTAAACTATCACCCAACATGACACCTGACTCATTTCTGTAAGCAGATAACCAAAGTCAGCCACTTTTTTCTGCTCTATTAGACTGATTACTGCTTTGATGTTCATCAAGTTTACGCATTTTGTATTTTTTTGTTCTCTTGATCAAGAGGATGATAATGTAACCTTGCCTAGTATAAAGAATACTTTTATATTAAGGGCTTTTGGGCTTATATACTGGAGCTTGAGTATGAATTTCTCAAAACGTTCCCTCTCTGTATTCTGTGGGCACACTCACCTCTAAAGCGTAGTATGTCCTTCGTGCACAGTTTGAAACCTAAGATCATGTTCTTCCATTGATCTTTGTCATTTCATTAGTCTTTATTATAGCAAGGTTTTCTTCCATTATCCAGTGTACTCGTTTACTCATTATTGCTCAGAAGCCTATGCAATGATGTGTATACACATGATGATTTTTAGTCTTGGCCCAGAGCCTAATTTTATTGAAATTCTGTGTCAGAAGCCCTGTTATATTTCAGGATTTATTTCTGCATTTGTGATGTGCCTTAGCTTTGCTCTAGCTGAAGTTTCTTGTCCTATCCTCTGCTCCCAGATAACAGTTATCTCTCTATTGCTGACATCCCTAGCAGATGTCTTTGTCTGACTTGAGCGCTCCTCAGCACCTGCCAGCTTTCTTTAGCTCTGAATTTAAGAAAATCTCCAAACTATATTAATTTTCAGTAGCACAGTCGGGGGCTGCTGTAGTTAAGATGGAACCCATCCTGAGCCCATCCTCTCTGCACACACAGTGTGTTTACCTGAAATCCCTGCATTCCCAATAACGTTTATACTTTCCTCTCTATTTGAACTTTTCCTCTCTGCAGAGTCCCTATAATTCCAACTATGCAAGCTAATATGATGCCTGTGAAATATTTCAAAGAAACATGTTGTAGAGAACTAAGTGCATTTTCAGTATAATATTTTAGGGTCTCTCTTATGTGACCAGCTGTTCTCTGTTACGAGTGTGTGTGATGACCAAGGACCTCTCATCTGTTCTTGTGTAGTGGTCTGTGTGCTTGCAGAGCATTACAGCTCCTGCTTCTTCTAAGCAAGGTCCTTGTAGGTTCCTTTAGTCATCAGCTGGAGCTGATTCAGATTCTTCTGGCACTGTAGCCTCTCTGCATCTTTCAGCTGGAAAGTTCCTGGAGTAATGTTCTTTTTCAAACAGAAGACGATTCCGTGACTGAAAGCATCAATTTAACGGATTTTCTTACTGCATTTTAGCCTGATGCAAGTGCTGCTCTGAGTCCAGGTTTTCTCCAGGGGTGGGAGTCTGCTCTTTGTCCTCTCATCCATAGCTCATCCCTGGAGTGGCCCTTTGGTTTTGAAGGCTGTGAAGTACTGAAAGTCATGGAGCTACTGAGAAATTTGGAGATCACTTTAAGAAACTGTCCATCTAACTTGTTCCCTTTCCTGTCAGTTTTGTGGGTTTTTTCTTTTGTTTGTTTGTTTTCTGTGGGTGGGGTGCAGGTGTGTCTACCTACAGTTATGGGGAATTGGTCAGTACGTGGTAGTTTGTGTTTGCTGCTCCCTTCTCAGGCTACTGTATTCCCTCTGCAGTGTCTCATTCTTTTCTGTCCCCCTCTCCAGCTTTTTTCCTATCGTTTCTTACACAAACTTTCCCCAAGGCTGCCAGCTTGGCTGAGGGACTCAGCTGTGTTCTGCACCCCAGGCAAGTATTATACATAAAAAAAAAATTCGTTTTCAGTAGCTGTCAGATGAAACCATTACCTCGTGTTTTGTGCTCTTAATGTAGAAGGCAATCCCATCTCTAAGGAGTTTTTGCCCACGCAGGTCCATAGCTTAGTCTGCTGCCCCAGCTGCAGGCCATGCTGCTTTGTTGCTCTCTAGCTTTAAAGGAGGCGCTGAAGGGGTTTTTGTGTATGTCTTTTTTACTTTATTTAGTATTGAAGCTTTATTTTAGGGGGAGCAGCAGAGCAATCTCTTCAATTCCACCTCCAACTCCTTGTCTTGCCCAAGATGTTTTTCACTCTTTCTGTGGTGGTTCTCAGCTGGAAATTTCCTGTGAGGCACCATGGTCCTTTCCATGTACACTAGCTGCAGGAACCAAAAAGGATTGCTGCATCAGGATGGGAAAGCCCGAGGGAAACAGATATGACGGATGAGTTGTTGGATAGGCATGGTACACTCAGTCAGAACTGACCACAAACGTGTCAAGGTCAGAAGAGCTACTTTGCTGAAAAATGAAAAGTTATATCTCTGCCGTGTTTTGCCAAGTGCTGTAGTTATTAAGGTGATGGCTCTAAATGAAGCCTGATCTGCTATTCCAGATATTTCTGAAAACTAAAAAAAAAAAAANTTTCCAGTTTGGAGCAAGCCTGCTCCACCATCAGGGCAGTATAGTAATAAATTTAAAAAAAAAAAAAAAAAAAAAAAAAAAAAAAAGGCAAGGCAGTGATAATAGTGACTTGGTTCATTAATATGAACCAAAATACTAGAGAAAGACATGTCTGTATTTTGAGGTGCTGAAATTGGGGGAGGTTAGCACTAAATCATTTCCATTCTCTCATTTCTCTCTGCATTTGTCAGGCATTATGAGCATAACATTTGCCAGGGTAGCCTTAGGCGAGCCTGGCACCCGTGAGCCTGACGCTAATATCAAACACCAGTGGTCTAATCCAGTGTGTGTGAAAACTCAGCAGTGTTGAGCATTATCCCCCTTCTTCTGGGCACACTCCCTGTCAGGAATAGGATGGGAAAGGCCAGTCCCTCCAGCCATTTGAGAATGGTCTGCATTCTCCACTCTGCCACTGACACCTGAAAGTGGCTTTGGAAATTTCATGTCCTCCCTATGGATTTCTGTTTCCTCTGCATAAGGGTGCAGTTGCTCTCACCAACCCTTGACTCCATTTTGGAAATTTTTGAAAGAAAAGGGTTCAAAAACAAAGCACTTTGAAATGCAAAACACTATTTTTACTATCATCTTAAAACTGGACCTCTCACTTCACATAGGTACATTAGTCTCATTTTTCTCTGAATTTTGCCCTGTTGACTTGTTATGCCCTCTCTCTTTTGGCTCCTACAGCTTTATCTGACCATGAGATGTATTATTCAAATGCCCTCACACTCCTCTTATTGCTAATTATATATTAAAGAGGTTCTGACTTCATTTTTGCTCACTACATAATCTTAGTCCGGCTGTGACACTGACAGGGCTGCTGGAGCTTGGTGAGAACTTGTGCAAATGGCACTTCTCTTTTCAGACTGTCAGTCCTAATGGAATATACGATGAGACAGTAATAACCCCAGCACTCCTTGTGTGCAAAGTTGGGAGAGAGCAAGGAGTCCTGTATCAGCTTCCCTTTAGTAATATATATTTGCAAAAAGAACATTTTTTACAGAATGTTTTTCTGTGAGTGATGGCACTTTCCATCGGATTGGTCCAGGTTAATCCTGCCAGGCAAGCTGTATGAAAGCTCCCTGCTGGCTAGTCTGTGCGGGTTTCCTAGGGATCACAGAGAAAATAGTTTACAGGGATCCCAAAAGCTCATCTACTTCATCTTCTGCCTCAATTTGCTGAAGTGCTCGGAGTGTTCTGCTGCCCAAATGTGGGTGTTGTAGGATGTGTCTGTGGATTGCTACAGTTTGAAACATGCAGGTGATTTTGGTTGAAGTATGCGCTGCATTTTTTTAAATTCACATATTCATAGGTTTAAAGTCCAGAAAAGGCTGTTGTACCTTTCAGACCCACTACCAAGAGTTTCAGAGACCAGAGAATTTTACTGGGTCTGAACCCAGCACTTTGGCTTAGATTTGTAGTCATGTATGGGTGCATTTTGTAAGTTATTGTGGAGATTCAGCATGGGGCTCATTGGGACGTGCCTGGTCATATTTGGTTGTTCAGTGTGAAGGATCATGCTATTTATTCTCTGCCGAAGTGTGGAATTAAGAACCCAGTTTTGGCCACCATTTCATGCAATCTTGACTGCTCATTGATTTTGCTTCTGATGAACATCACCAGCTGCTGCAATGCTGTAGAGGTGGATGTGGCATAATGACCTAAAGACAACATAAAAATTACTTAATCCAGTGATGTACTGAACCACAGGTAAGTCTTTGGTCTGTCACCTGCTTTTGGAAAATCTGCCCAAATGTGAATTACACTGTCTCTTGGTTGTCAAGGAATCGGGACACCACAGGCAAATGTCTGTGATACCATGGAATGCCAGAGGCTATAGCAAATCCCGTGTCTTTATAAGGTATAGCTGAGTTATATCTTCGTTTCTTTCTCTAAGCTTTATTTCCTTCCCCAGTTGGCCTGGCACAGATTATGCAATGGCCAGAAAAGCTTATAATGACTAGAATGCCAGGGCAGTTATACTGTGGATGCTAGGATTTTAGCCTGCCTCAATTAATTGAGATTAATCCAGAATTTAGAGCTGAATTTTCTCCCCATGAAGAAGAATTTATTTTTTATTTAAACTCTCACTATTTTCCTTTGATTTATTTATTTTGCCTTTTTTATTGTATCAGAATAAGAAGTAAATAACAATTCACACAAATATGATAGAGAGTAATAGATTAAATGAAATATTAACATGACATAAAAGAACCTCAAAAAATGGATCTAAACAAAATGTTCTGAGATTATCGCAATGAAACTCTTGAATGTTTAGCCATCAAACATTTCATTGAAGTCGACAATTTCCATAGAGAGATCTGATTTTGATAAAAAAATTAAAACTGTTCTGGCAGGTCTTTTTCCTTTCTCTCCAACAGTTTTGATGATTGATCTGCTAAATTTCATCATGACCTTTATCGATAAGGGGGGTCAGCTCACTGACCTGAAAGCTGGCGTCCTTTTCAGGCATACAAAGAGCCAGGGTCTCCTAATCTCTTAACACAACTTCTGATGCTGACTGCCTTGCTCACATCATGAACATTTTCTTCTCAGGCCTTTCTGGCTCTGGAGGAGGAATAGTCTTTATGGCTTTTTTTTTGTCTTCACAAAAGAAAAGGTAGTGAATATCTATTTGCTTAGATCTTGTGAGTAAAGGAATATATTGCTGATGTATTTATATATAAATAGTAGACCTCAAAACAAGCTGTTCTCTTTCTTCTATCAAAGGTTGTGTCAGGGCAGTGTTTGTGGAGGAGGTCCTCAAGGAGCAGGCGAGCAGGTGCGTGACGTTTTAGCAGGATACAGTTTGTGACTGCTCTTCTCATTTGATAAATATTAAATCAAACACTAGAGGGGCTGTCAGTGGTTCTGTGTCACTAGTGGTGTGAATAGATGTAAAACGGATGAAAAATTCACATTTGGTTGATGTGGCGCTGGTAGGAAAATGCTCAACATGTAAATCTGAAAATTTTCTCTCTGCCTGCTTGCAACAGGAAAAAGTTGTATTTGTATATGCTGGTAGGTGGTAGGCCTTAAACTGAAGTAAGGGAATTGCGGGCTGTGTTAGTTTGTGTTTTCTCAGTCAGGTTTACTTACTGTCATGGATTCACGAGTTTGCAACTTATCTGTCTAGCTAGGATTCTAGGAGGTGTTACTGCCACACTTGGTATGTCCCTTGGTATGGCCTTGAATGGTATGAGCCTCAAGGAACTCCTTGCAGCTTTAGGGCACTCAGTAGACTCAAATCTCCTGAGTGACTTGCAGATTTGTCACTGTAACTTTCATCTGTCCCACTGATTTTTGCAGATGATTTATTTCTTTGTTGCCTTTTGTGTTCTCAACATTCTTCTTGCCACTAAGAGTTCGTCCATTCAAATGGGCAACTGGAAGAGCTGAAATATGTTTCATCAGTCCCTGTTCATACTATCTAGGCATTCTTCCTACAGCATCAGTTTCTTGCCGTCACTATTCCCTTCCATATTATGGCTGTAGGAGTGATCATTTTTTTGTTTCCAGTGATTTCAGTTCTACCTTAAGGATTTCCAGCATGCCTGCCACAATAGCATCTGAGTTCTCGTGAATACCTTCTGAAGTCATCATCTTTAAATTGTTAATACAGGGCTTGTTGTAGTACTTGGAGGTGTCAGTTTGAATGCCTAAGCCAAATGGAAATGTGGCCATCTGCCTTTTTAGCTTCTCCATCTATATGAGCTGGTGTCTTCACCCTGACCTAAAAGCATTTTGTTATTGATAGAAATGCTTTCCCTGCAGCAAAATGCTTTGCAGCCTTTTGGGATGAAGTATTCCTATGATTATAATAATGGTAGTAAACAGAGGTGATTTCATTTGTGTTCAGTTCTTGTAAGGATGCTGCCCAGGCAAACAAGGGTCATTTGGAAGTAAAAGTGAAACAGTGCAAATGATGGTTGGGCCGTACTGTTCCCTCTGGTACCAGTGTAAAACTCAGCTGCCTGTTGACTTCAAGTTTCCTTATGCTGAAATCATCTCACTCTCTCTCATGAAGTTCCACTAGATTTATGCTGGTGAGAGCATATTTTGGCCCCTCAGATGAAACTCAAGACAATTACATCTCCATTAAGAAATTAATTCAGAATTAATGCAGTTATTGTGCAGCGATTAAATTCCAAACTGCTGTTAGAAAAACTAAATTATCGAGGTTTGCCATTTAAGCTGTAGCTTGTGGGGACATAATGAACTGGCCTTTTATATTGAACGATAAACCTCATGTTCTTAATAATCACTTGGAATTGACTTCATGTAAATAACTAGTACAGCTGAAGCAATCATCTCCTGAGATGGTGCTGCTGTCTTGCCAGGATTTTTCTGGTTGCTGCATTCTTTTGCACTGCAGAGTTGCTACAAAACCAACCTGCATGGTCTCCTAGCAGTTCAATTAATATCTTGCATAACTTCTAAAGACCTCTTTATAGTTATAACAGGTTGCTTATTGTAGGTTAAAAACATACCAATTGAAATTGAATGTTGCCGTTATTATTGTTGATGGAGTTTTTCCAACTCTGTGAGGAGAGATGTATAAATTACATGGTGTTTAAAGCTCAATAAATATGCTTTAGCAGTAGAGCAGTTTGTATTTAATCTTCCATACGAGGGCTGGTCCAGTAATCCAGTGAGTGATAGGGCAAAGATGTGTTCATGCGTGGAGCACTGTGCATGCAATTCTAAAGGTGGCTAAGGGACTTAGGGCCACATGGCTTTTGGCCATCTAATTCCCTTGCCTACTTTCGCCAATGGAGTGGTCTCAGAAATAAGACCTGGCATTCAGTGCATCTCACTCTGGCTGAATCTGATGTTGGGTTGGTTTATTTTTCCAGGAAGAGTACTGATTTCTTAGTTCCCAGGCAATAACACGCAGAGATGACATATTACGTGATTATTGGTGGAAAGGATGTAAGATCACCTCCATTCCTGCCCTATGACATTGTTTTTACCTCCCTGCTTGGATTAGAGAGTTTAAGATCTGAATATCAGATCAGTGAATCAGTGGAAGCAACTATAAATTCAGATCTTTTTCAATTGCAAGCCTTTAATCTAGGAGCTTCAATATGAACTTGAAAATCTCTTCCGTGGTCTAATTTTTTACAAAATTTCAGCCTTGTAACTTGTATTCAGCTGTTTGAAAGTGAACATGATGACTCACCTATGTGAGAAAGAAACTACCTTTAGTAGAATGTCTGTGCTTTTCTCTAGCAGGTAGTAGCATCAGACATACTAGGAAAAAACAGCACTACCTCTTCCTAAGTTTTTTCATCTCCTCCTTTTATGCACCTGCACCGGATGCAGTCTACACCTACCTTAGCTGTTCTAGCAGGACAGGATGGCTCCTCAATTTTCTGTGTCCTGTTCTGCTCTCTGAGTCTGGACTCTGGCAAGGGGAGCTGACTCTTGGCGTAGATCCAAAGGGTTAAACATGAGAAAACTAATCCCCTCTTCAAATCTCTCTACAACCAATGGTTTCTACTCAGTTGAATGACTTGGGTGCTCAAGTGCTTTCTGGAGTTTCACAGGTGCAGCTGTCTGGGTACCTATTTGTCTACAGTGTGCATATAATTACTATTTCCTTTCCAGATCAGCTAACTGCATTTCTAGCCCTTTCTCAATCATCTCCTGCTTCTCTTTTCTCTTATTGGGGTGAAAATTCCCTGAGATGCTGTTCAGCAAAAATTTACAGAACAAGAAACAAATTGTTTCTAGAGAGTGCTATTTACCTTTTTTATTTTCTGCTTTGTTAGCGACGCAGAGGTTTCATTAGCAGGGAACAAAATGAATTCCAGGGACAGCGAGTAATATGCACACAAATTATATGAAAAAAAAAAAAACAAACCAACAAAGCACTAACAACCTTCAGACATAAAAATAACCAAACCCCCAGAAAGACTACAACTGAAGCATCCACTAATAAGAAAGCAAATGGCGTTCTGGATTATAATGCAAGATGGAATTACCCTGTTAAAGCCTTGGTAACCAGCAGTACTGTAGCCAAATCCACGGGGTCACTGAGCCTACCCCATGTTAAGTTGTTAGAAATGTGGGGGGAGCTAAAATTAGGGCTAGCAAGGAGTGCTGCAGGGCAGAAGAGCATGGCCCTGCCAGACCTTGGTCAGATGGAGGTTCTAGGAAAAAAATACCAGGTGATACTAAATCATGATTCAGTAGCATTACCAAAGCATTTATGGGCGTTTCTTGTAGCTACTTCTGCTCTTCCTTCGCTACCCCATGTTCCAAACTCAGTGTTCCCAGCTGTGGGGCATGTGTTGACTTCCTGTGCCCAGTGAAGGGTGGTAGAACTGCAGTGCTTGCTGGGGACGGGCCTATGAGTGCGTTATCTGAAACACAGCACCTTTGGATTCAGCTGGCTCCTTTTGTACACCCAGCATAACACCCACGAGTCTGTTGTTGGGGTAACCCCACCAGCCTCCAAGAGGTTCTACCAGAAAAGCTTTGAATCTGTACTTAGGGTGATAAAAAACCCAGAAAACCAGCTACCTTCAAGCCTGAGGGAATGGAGCTTGCTGGAGCAGATAACTAGGATACTTTTATGAAATGGATCAAGCCCACTCACCTCAGGGGAGGAAGTGTGGGGTGTTGATAAGATTGTACCACACAGACGACACTTGGTAATTAGCACTATCTCTAATGTAATCACTCACTAAGAGGTTTAGCTGGGATGTGACTTACCCAGGAGAGGCACTAGAGGAAAGGGGAAAAAAGGACAGGTAAGAAGAGCAAGATGTAAGTAGTCTTTGCCCTTCGTTAATATCATCTATCTGTGGATCTCAAAGAGTCTCCCCACTTTTAACAGCAAGTATGTAGTAGCTCTGTGACATACATACTATTAACCTCTTTTTGCATGTGCAGGAATAAGGAACAGTAGTGTTAATGACTATGGCTAGGCTGCCTGATTTGTAAGAAGCTATGGTGACAATAGATAACGGGTGCCAAGAGCAAGCACTCTTCTTGGTGGTACTGAGATATGCCCAAACCTGGGAGGTGTATGAATGAGACAACCTGTGTTTATACTTCAGAACAAGTCATGCCTTAAGAAGCTGGTGTTTCCCTAAAGCAGCACGTCAATCTCATTAGAAACAGTAAATAACATACTAGTTAGTCTTTTCTCCTAGAGTGTCCCTCTTGCATGTGGCTGTTGAGGAATACTTTTGGTGCAGGCAGCTCTGGGCGCAGCTGCAGTGGGAGCTGCGGGTTGAGCTCTGGGTGGCAGGAGCCAGAGGCAAGAGGCTCTGAACTGCTGACCCTTTTCATAAGAAATGGCACAAAGACTGGTGGACAGGCCAAGTAGATGGGCACTGGGAGACACTGCAAGGGCTGAAGACTCAGGAGGGAAGAGCAAGAGTTTTGTGAGCTTGGACTGTGAGGGGATAAAAGCCAAGGGGATCCTTCGTGGTGGGTTCCTTCTCAGAGGCACCACCTTGGGCTGTTTCTGTGTTACTGCACCATGAATAAATTGCTTTATGGAATGAGACATCTGAGACTCTGCTAAGGGAAACTTGGGGTCAAACTGCTAAGGAAATCTGGTCTGACTGTGTGAATGGGGTATGTAGAGTCAAGCAAGGCACATGTTGGCTCGCTGGAGCCACCTGCTGCAAAGGGCCTTCAGTCCCAGAAGATAAAAGTCCCTGGCCGTGGGAGTGTGACTGCTGAACAGTCTTGTGAATGGTCAGATTGGGAAGTTTCCTTAATATGTCCATATGCCAGTTATAAAGATTCACTGAGGCTGTTTAGTGATTTTCTCATCAAGTAAGCTGATTGTCTCCAAATAAACACTTCCTGTGAGATTCAACACTTCCATCACTCTGTGGGCTTTGTTGCATAGGTGCCACATGTAGTGGCCACTGCTAACACCCTGATGAATTTGGTCTCCAAACTTACAGACACTTTTTAAATCTGATTTTGTTGGAAAGACAGTGACACTGAACTGGAAGGAATTATGACTAGAATCTTCAGACATTTTAGGAGTTTTTTCCTCATTTATGGATTTCATCTGATCCTACAAATTCCCAGTGGTGAGGTGGCGTTATTTTATTTTTCTGACTTTGACACTGAAATCTGTTCTTCTGCCTAGGGGGAAGCCTTCATGCCACAGTCCTGATTCTTAGCTGCATGTAATATTCTTTCATTCAATAATTCTAGTAGTCCTTCTGTGCACAAAATTGGCTCCTGTATTTGCACTTGATTCCTGCAGGGGCAGTTGGAGTAGTTGGTTTCTCCTCTCCCTCTTTCTCTAGTCCAGTTCCCTGAGGCATCACCTTCATCTCCAGACAAATAAATACCTTGAGGCAAGCGGACGTCACTGGTGGTGTCTCGTTTGCATGGGGAGTTGTCAGGCCTGATCTGACCTGCCTTTCCATCAGGATTATAAAGGTGACGGATAGTCAATTTCAGGGATTCATGATCCATTTTAGCACAGCGCTTCACCTTGCAGCTAAGTAATACGGCTGTGATAAAATCAGCCATAATCACTGCATCTTACTCAGCACTGCTGTGGCTGTAAATATTGCCTTCATATATTAAAAGAAAGGAAAAAAACCTTCAAATAGAAGGAGAGGAAAAAAGAGATCTAAAGGGAAAAGGTCTGTTGACCATGACTGACCAGAGTGATATTTGCCTATATAACATAGCCTTTCTGAAAGAGGGGAACAGGGCTTGGAGCTGGTGGGCTCCTTGCAGTTCTAAGGAGCCAATGTAGGATGCACAAACCTGAAGCATTCCCCATTACTTGGAGGTTCACTAGCAAAGCTGGGCATGGGACACTTCTTGAGAAGTTAATGAACTTTGGGGATGCCTCCATCTTTTTTACAAGTGCTTCAAATTCTGAGCTGTTATCAAAATAATTTCCCTGCTTTCCTCTAAATTCAGCCTTTGATTTCCTGAAGAAAGCATCATGACTCTCTTCTTTTTTGCAGAGCAGTTTAGGACTGAAATGGAAGCCCTTTTATCTTCTGGGAAAAAAAAAAAAAAGTCTTTTTCAATCTTTGAGTCATGTTTGCTTTCTGTGCAGCTGTTTGCTCACTGTTATCTCAGTGTAGTGGGTTGACCCTGGCTGAATGCCAGGCACCCACCAAAGTCTCTCTCTCACTCCCCTCTGCAACTGGACAGGTGAGAGAAAATATAATGAAGGGTTCGTGAGTTGAGATAAGGGTCAAGAGAGATCACTCACCAAATACTGTCACAGGCAAAACAGGCTCAACTTAGAGATATGAAGTGAGTTTATTAGTAACAAAATCAGAGCAGGATAATGAGAAGTAAAATAAGCCCTGAAAAGCACCTTGGCCCCTCTCCTCCCTCCCTCCCTGCTCTACCTCCTCCCGCAGCAGAATGGGGACTGTGGTCAGTTCATCACCTGTGGCTTCTCCTGCTGCTCAGGGAGAGGAGTCGCTCCCCTGCTGCACTGTGGGGTCCCTCCCACAGGACACAGTTCTCCATGAACTTCTCCAATGTGTCTCTATCTCGCACAGGCAACAGCTCTCCTCAAACTGCTGCAGTGTGGGTCACTCTTCCAGGGGGTTCAGTCCTTCAAGGACAGGCTGCTCCAGCATGGGCATCTCTCTCCACAGGTCTCCCACAGGCTCACAGCCTCCTCTCAAGCATCTGCCTGCTCCAGTGTGGGGCTCCTCCATGGGCTGCACATGGATCTCTGCATCTCCCTGTGTACCTCCATGGGCTGCAGGGGCACAGCTGCCTCACCATGGGCTGTACCTCGGCCTGAAGAGCAATCTTGGCTGTGGCACCTGGAGCACCTCCTCCCCCTCCTTCTCCACAGACCTCGGTGTCTGCAGGGCTCTTCCTCTCACATGTTGCCACCCTGCTCTACTCTGGCTGAAATTACCTTTTTTTTTCTCTTCTTCTTGAATATGTCCTTGTCTTATAGCAAAAAGCTGTCATCATCAGAACATATGTGAAGTATTTCACAGACTCAGTAAGGTTTCTGTCTAATAAATTGAGGTTTCCTGCCTCTTAGTTGACTCTGGTAAGATCTGGTGCTGGAAGAAGCATGATGAAACTCTAGCTTTGAGGGGTTTGTGCATGTCTCTAGTGGGAAACAGAAAAACAGGAGGACTTTCAGCTGTCTGCGAAAGGAAAACTGATGGAGGCCCAGATGTAGGTGTAAAATGGTTACAGCACAGTGATTTGTGTGGAATAGAGGTGAATGATGATGATATACAATGGTTCCCTGTACAACTGAGGAGCAGTTGGTGGGTAAAAGTGGATCCTGTCCTTCTCTGGTTTTGTTATACCTTCTCCTATCTAACTGTATAATCTGCCCTGTTCTGCTCTGCTTGTTTGGTTTCTTTCTTCACCATTAATTTTGTAATAGTCCTTGTTTGGTTCATTTTATGAAATAGAAACTGGGGAGAAGGACAAGAAAAAGGGAAACATTGTCCTGGCTTTAATCTGGAAAGGGCAAAAGGTACAACATAGCAGACAAGTAAGTCTGAGTTTGCATTAACTGAGAGAATAGCCTGTATGCTGAACTCCAGAGCTGCCTTTTGGCAATCTCCTAAGTGTGTTACACTGAGGTCTTTTAGATTTGCTTAGTTAGTCTCCTGCATGGAAGTGCCTCTGTGCTGAACTTTGGTTGAACTTCATTGATCATCAGTGTTCATTCTATCTGGTCTGGAAATTCGAAGGGAGAGAAGAGAAGAAGTCTAGCTTGAAGTAAGATTGTCTCAATAAGAATTTAATTTAGATATTGCACAGTTATACTGGGTTGGTCAAATCACAGGCCATTATGAGAAAGAAAAAAAATTACTTAAGTTTCCTGTTCCACATCCTCTGGATAAAGCCAAGCTGCCTGTTCAATAGCTGTGTTTCCATTCTTCCATGCTTCTAAGGGTATAATAGGCCAGTATTTCTACTGATGATTCTGTGGGATGCCTGTATCCACTGTGGGGTGTCTGTCCAAATGATAAGCATAAAATAGATTTCATATGATGTCTCATGCTGCCTTTTTGCACTGGATCCCTTGCCTTGCCCCTTCTTGTTTGTGTTGTCAGGAAACCAGCTTCAGCAGCTGGCTGAGGAGTTGTCTTCCCTAGGGGATCCTTCAAGTAGCATAAAAACATCCACACAAACCTACTTCCATAGGAGCAGAAGAGCAGATAGAAGTAAATGTGGCAGGTCTGCCTTGTGCTCCTTGAAATCAGGCCTCCCTGCCTCACCACCCTCTGGTAAGAAATTGGGGAATATGTGGAAACCTGAAGTGAAGTTCTGAAGTGTGGTGAGGTAGTTCACACAGTGGGAAATGACACGTGCAAGGAAGAAAGTGCTTCGAGCCAATGTTGCTGTGACAATCTTTGTTTATGCCAGGCTGGGTATTATGTTGGTTACAGCATCAATATCTCAGTGACATCTCTGATTTTTCATGAGCAGTGGTGCTCTAAGGACACCAAACCCTACACTCCCCCCGCCCCACCAAATTATGCTCTTCACCAATTTTAGAGTTTAGTTAGGAAAGTGAAAGGAGCCTTGCTAAGCTTTTGTCCACATTGCTACAAACATTTCCACATATCTCAAAAAAATTTGGCTTCTGCTGCTGATTTAATACCATCACTTGGTGAGAAGACCAGCAAGACATGAATTGAAAAGAGTGAGACACATTGCTGCAGTGATTGTACCAGAAGCAATTCCTTCAAAGAGATGAAACAGGGTTTAGGGTCAATGTCTGGGAGCAGGTTTCTACTATGACTATTCACTGTCTTTAAGGAGGAATTCAATCCTCAAGTCAATGGAGTCAAAATTCTCCCTACACTGCAATCACTTTTTGAAATTTAGAAAGCCTTCACAGTTGTAGAAGCAAAAATTTCTTTTCTTCCTCTCTCACGACGTTTGCTTTTCTCCAGGAAAGACTAAATATAATTGAGTGGGCAAATTAAATGCATGCTTACAGATGCTGCGGGATTGCAATATTTGACTCTTATTTTCTGTCAGACTTTAACTACTGCTTTCCTTTCCTGCTGGTTACAAATATCCTCATGCCAATTAACCTGCTTTTTCTAACCAGCTCTGGTTGTCTCTTCTACTTTCTAAATATCACATTCCTTTTTCCCTAGAGAAAAGTTGAAAGAAGGTACTGTAGCGTTAGTGAGAACATGCATATTGCAGCAGCTTTTGGTAGAAACTGCTCCTAATGAGTGAAACGTGTCCACTTCCCTGCCATCTGAAATCAGAATTTCTAGCTGAAGGGATGGATCCCTGCATGACTGGTTCTGTCTTGAGAAACACTGGCTGTAGGTAATAGCACCACATTCCTATGCTGCCAGACTGGGCCCTGAGACCAAAGAGTGTCCATTTCAGTACAGCAGACAGTGCATCTCCGTTGTTTTCACTGGGATGTTGAACAGCATAAAAAAACCTACATGAATATTGACAGAGTTCATTCTTTCTGTCATAAAAGAGGAGTAGTGATGACCCTGGAGGATTAAAAGGAGCAGCATACATGTTGTGGGGTAGTGGTTTGCTTTGGGATCTAAGCTGCTTGGAAACTGTTCTCCAGTATTCCCTGCATGTTGTTAGTGGTGATGTAGAGGTTAAACACTATGTTTCCACTTTGGGAAAAGCTACACCTTAGAGGAGGCATTTAGAAGAAAGATACCATGTCAAACCTTTGAGTCACTAGTGAACTCAGTCTTTGGAAGCACCCTGTCCAGCTAGCAGAGCACTCAGCAAAGGAATGTGCATCTGGGTTCTTACCTCAGGTTGTTCCTGAAATGAGCTGGCTTGTATCTATTTCCAACTTCCTTGCTTTTTTTAAGTTGGTCGTGTTGCAAACTATTTGTGCTCAGATGGTTTTGTTAAAGTAGATGCAATAATTTGGTTCATTGAATGTTGTCTTTTGTGCCACCTTCTTTTAAGAGAGACTTCTCCTAGGGGTGTACTGAAAAGCAGTTTTGTTAATACACTGGCTCTGTTTTGCCTGGACCTTTTATCCTCCCTCTCCCCTTCTTTGATATCCAGATCAAACTTTTTCTAGGGAACTCCCTCTGTCACAAGGATGTTTCTGTCTGTGTTCCTGCCCATTCATCACCTGACCTCCCCAGCAAGTGGGAATCAGCGTGTTGTTGCTTTTAGTTTAGTAACACAATCATCTTTATCATCCAGAGACCTTCTGGATCAAATGCACACCTGAGAAGGGATTGCTGTCTTAGCAAGGGGCCAGATACAGGGCACAAATTTAGTTCTCAATCATTAGCTCAAATCCACTGAAGTTAGTTATGGCTGTAGAAGTCTTTTTTCTTTTTGATGACCACTTGGTGCCTCATGCATGTCGAATGAATGATCTTCCTTCTCCTTCTTCTGGTAAATTAATGCCAGTGCTTTGGAGTGTGTGTGGTGGGTCTCAGCAGCAGCAGCTTGAGCTTTTCTGAAAAAGACCTGAGTCTTTTGGAAAGCTGATTTCTTAGTCCTAGGTCTGCTGTGTGCAGTGGGCTGGGAAAATGCACGCTGAGCGTACAACACTGTACTAGTGATCTCAGTAAGACAAACATGGTGTTGTTAATGGCTCTGCTATTATCAGAGAGATGTCTATGTAATAACCTTCCAAAGTCTGGCATTTTTTCTCTACTGCTGGAGATGTAGATAATGATAGAAGAATAGTGATCCAGCTACTAGCTCCTCAAATAAATGTAGTACAGGTACTCTGAGCAGGTAGCAGACTTTGACAGTAATGTTTTCCATCTTTTGCAAGTTTCCTCGTGCATTGCCATGGAAGGTCTTTGTGTGTGTTCTGCTGTTTGTGGGGGTGGTGCCTGACCTTCCAGGACACAACTTCTAATGGGGCCAGAGGCCTTTCCTAGGCAGAACCTCTAAACTGGATGCGCCTTGCCCTTTCTTGCTTGTTTTTCAAGTATGGCAACCTTTCTGACTACCTCTAATTTCTGCTGCCTGTACTATGTGCTTAAAATGTGGTAACCCAGGGGAAATCACTGGCAGGACACAGATATGTTAAAGGAGCAAGTCTTTTTTTGCCTTCATTTCAGAAAGCATATACATGTGTATGTCTAGCCTCAAAAATTCAGGGGAAGTGTTTTGCTAGCAGAGATAGCAAGCTCCTATAGTAAGGCTTCTTAGGGGATTTTGTAGACAGTTTTTATTATTAGGTGAGCTTAGCAATGCAAAGCTCTGCAAATCACACCGAAAGGACACAGTGTGCAATTACAGATGCAGAAATGTACAGCAGAAGTGTGACTGCTGAAGTCTGAACATGTAACTACAAAGATCTAAGCTGTACTGTTTTTCCAGAGATGTTATTTAGCTGCCTTCCCACCAATCTTCAAATTTCACTTGCATAAAAATAAAGCCACAGTCGAGGAGGGTTCTGTCGCAGTGGGAGTGCAGTTAATCACCTGAGCAGCCACGACGCGTGCAACCCTGTGGCTGTATCTCATAACAGTGGCCTAAGGCCAGGCGTACCAGAGGAAGATAAGCTATGAAATAGGAGCCAAAGGTAGGGATAGAGGTGTATCATACAACTTTGTTAGATTTCCTGGACTGACTGTGGCCAGAGCGCTCCAGTAAGTAAAAATTTCTGGTTGGAAACGTGGCTGTTGTGTGAATGATGTCACGGATTTGCAAAGTAGGATTTTCCTCATAATTGCTAAAACTGGTGCTCCACTTTGGGTGTCTGACATGAAATATGACACTTGTTTAAATGGGTGTACTTTGGCTTTTCATCTAACATGGAAAAGATAAATGTGCTGGAGATTACTGAGTTTGTGGTGCTTTGTTGTTTTAGTTACAGTCTGAACAAATGCATTCAGAATGTCAAAGAGCACTTAACCTTGGGTTTTTGAGAGCGATTGATCATCTGAGCATCTGTCATTCATGTAGTTCACTGAGGTGGAGGGGGCAGAAAAGGGGTTTTGGTTTTGAGGATTTTCTGTTTGTTTCCTGGAAAGCTGTTGAGCGGATGGCTCCCCATTCTTCTCAGTTCCATGTGGTTCAAAACAAAACCAGCTCAATGTTCTCACAGATCCCTCCTCCTCACTTTTTTAAAAGCAGATCCTCAGGTGTTCTATAGAGTCAGAGTTACGACAACCTAATGCTATCTGTAGATGTGCCCCCAGGTCTCCTGGTATGCAGTAGTTTTCTGAATTTTCCATCAGAGGCTGTCTAGAGTAAAAAGAATATAAATTTAAAATGTTGAATAGAAGCAGGAAAAGAATCCCTCAGGGCTTATTTTACACAGGGAAATGAACTGGTAGAACTATAGTGGAATAATTATAATTATACCACTGTGGCCTAGCCATAAATGAGATGGAGTAATTGTATCAGAGGCATCTTCCCTTTATTCTCAAATACAGTGCTCACATAGGGAGTTATTCTACTAGTGCTGCAGCAGATGATTATTATTATCATTATTGTTGTTATTTATTAACCAGCATTTAATTTAGCACTTTTTTTCCCCCCACGGATTTCAAAGTGCTTGAAAATTAAATCTGTATCATCATTCCTGTTTGAAGTACCACTATTGTCCTTCAGGCCAGTTTATATGAACTCTTAAAAAAAATCTTAACACTTTCTTTATTCATCATAAAATTGAAAAGAAAAAATAGGCACATACCCAAGTATTTTTCCCTTGCAGATCACCTTAAATATATGTAACTAAGAGCCAAAAAAGACAGGTTTTATTCCTGGCTGTGCTACTGACTCCCTGTATGTGACCTTGGCCAAGTTATTTTACTTTTACAAATGAGAATAATAGTGCTGACCTTGCAGAGGTATTATGAGGCTTTATTTCTAAAGCTTGCAAAACCTTTTGAGATCTTAAAGTGGAAGGAGATAGCAAAGTTCAAAGTACAACTATTATTAAACACATTTATCATATGGGTTGGATACAAATGTTTCAGCCATCTGATCGCAGTCATTTTCATTTTTAAACTTCAAAGCCTAATTGAGATTTAGTTTCTGTAAGTTTCACTGATTGCTTCATTTCCAGTGTGTGGGTGATACTGTACATTCTCCTTTCCCTTCCCACAACCCTGCAGAACACAACTGTTGCCAACCTCTCTCCATTGCTCTTGCCTCCTGGCCCTTCACCAATAGATGGAAGCTGATGTGGCAGAGCTGACAAGATCAAGTGTTGTTAGGTCACTGATCTCTGCACTGAAGAGTTTAATTAGACTTTTCTCGAGCCCTCAATGGCCTAATTGTTGCTGGGACTCTTGAATCTTTGTGAGAGATGGAGTTGCAATCTTTGCAGGGCAATGCTTATGATACCTTATCTTTGTTCCTAAAAAAAAAAAAAAACCAAAAAAAACCCATCCCTTTTGTTTAGTTTCTGAACACCGTGAAGGGATTCCATAATGGCACCTCATTACCATCTGTAGCTTTTGTCTGCTGGTTTCCATCTTTAATGGCCTCTGTGGCTGGGAGCCTTCCCTGTGCCTTCCAAAGCAAATACCGCACAGTTGGTCTTTTTCCTAGCAGAACTTTCTGTTTCAAGTGTCAAGCCTACCTTATACATCAGGAGATGCTGGGGGGGAAAAAAGGCTATGCATCTTTTACTTGAGGCAATGTACTTCACATGTTTCCTTAGCAAAGTAATGTTTAAGTGAACAGAGCCTGGCAACCCGGAAACACAACCCCTCTGCATAGACCCACTGGTGATTCCTACCTACGAAACAAGCAAAATGTAACTCCCAGGCATAAAATCCTAGCATGGCTTAGGTTGGAAGGGACCTTCAAAGGCATCTAGTCCAACCCTGCAATGAGCAGGGACACCTTCCACTAGGCCAGGTTGCTCAGAGGCCTGTCCAACCTGCCTCTGTGTGTTTCCGTGGGCGGCAGCACTCTTTGTGCCCACCAAATTGCCTGGTGGAGACGATTCACTCCCTTTGCTTACTTCAGGATAAAAGGAGCTTGTGGAGCTCTGTTTAAATGAAGCTTTCTTTGTGCTGATTTATCTTCCAGCCAAAGTCCAATACTGCTTGTACCTGAGCAAACAGAAAGGCAATTATTAGAAGTTGAAGGTCTCGAATTTTGGCTGCACTGTTTGCTCTGCTGCATCATGAGGACACTAACTTTATTTGAAAGATGAGGGAAAAGTAGGGAATGATTGTTGGCATTATGGTGTTGAATAAGGTTTATAATAGCGATGATCCTCCATGAAAACAGTTGTTATCATAGTTAATGTCCGCTTTGTCAGTGTGTTAACCTTCCTTGGCTTTGCCTCGGGCCATTAAATGACCAACCATTCGTTAAACACCCGGGAGCAACCTATTTCAGGGGGAATATTATGGAGTTCATTTGCTAAGTGAAGCACTTGAAATAGCACGTATGTGTCGGTTGCTGCCACTTCCGCATGTGGACCTGTCCCAGCTCTCACATGCGTGAACTTGGCCATGGACACAGTTCTATTTTCTCACATGTGTCCTCATTCATGCTCTGGCATCCACTGATTCATGTCTTCTCAAGGTAAACCTGATTCATACAAATGGGATTCTAAGAGGAAGAGGGAAGACATGTTTTTATATGTGTTTATGATTTGGCCTGAAAAATTGGGAAAGTCATACACACAGGGCTTTTTCTCGGCTTTTTGTAATTTCTGCTTTTTCTGCATTTCAGTTTCCTTTGTTATTTTTCCTAAAACAGTTGTGTTGTCACCTGACTTTCAGCAGAGCAGTCACTTGGATGCAGTCTAAGTGATCCCCAAAGAACTACTTTAGCATTGTCACTCCTCCTACTTTGACTTGCTCTTTTCCCCAGAGATTGACTCATTTCTAATTTTTTTTTACCCTGTGGTGCTAACTTTCCTTGTTATCTTTCATGACAACTGAACATAAGTCTTAGTCTTCTGCCTTTGAGCTTGACAGTTACTTTTACCACCTCTTCTATTGTCTTCCACTGTTCCTTAGCTTTACTCAAGCAGCTGAAGTTAAGTCTGTCACTTTTCAAAGTGAATTAATGGTCTATGGGAGGGATCTAAATGCTTCTTCCCCACTGAGGAACTTGTGCTGTCATACAGCATTGGGAGCTGTAGCGCCACCACAGCACTCACACTCTCTATCCCATATTCCTGTAGGGCCAGCAGATCCTGACTGGTTTCCTCCAGGCCAAGAATTCCACTACATACCAGAATAGTCATTCATTGTGGGAAATGCAGACCCCTCTGTGTGCCCCTTTGCATCTTTATTTTTGCTTGTAAAATTTTGCATAAAAATATTTAACTTTATGCCCTTTATTGCTGTATGGTGGGAGTTTAAATCTCTTGTATCAATTTCAGAAAGATTTACAGTTTTATGTGTAAAATTCCTGTATGAATTCTTCCGCTGATAACCCCTGGTTGCATTTTAGTCTTTAAAAGTTCCCTAAGGCAGGGATCATGTCTTTCCAAGTGTCTGGAAAGCAGCTAGGACATAGCAGTGCTTCTTCATGCAAACATTAAAAAAACCCCAAAAAAAACCAAAAGAAAAAACAACCTTCTGCCTTATCATTAGGACTGCAAAGGTTATAGTGGAAGCTCTCCCTGTTGAATATTGAAATCTATTTGAAAATATAATACTAGACAGCATGCTATGGCAGGAGCAGCAAGAGGGCGTACCAGAGTCCCTGGCACCCCTTTTCTCTAAAAGGAAATGGTACCTTGTGCTTCAGATATGTAGATGCAGGTGCTTTTTATGCTTTCTTAGCAATTCAGAAATTAAAATGGAGAAAAAAGGTTCTCCTTTAGTGCCAGCCACTCTTAATTGCACCTCTCTATCTCAGTATGGATTTCATTCCTTTTTAAGGGCTCCCCTGCTTTCCTTGCCTTCTTTCTGGCACGGTAAAGTGCTCTCACGCGCTGCTTGGACACTCCCAAGTGCTGCTCGCTGCAGGTGTCAGTCTGACAGTTTATGAGAGCACTTCATAATCCCATAAAGAGAGAGGAGAGCACTTGGCGATGCACAGCCAGAGATGCTGCTTAGCTCCATGTGCTCTTCACATGCAAATGAGGGAGGCTGCTTTCACTACACAGGCCCTTCAAGGCACACAGAAGTGCAAACATTTTCAGAGTCTGTATCTGGTAAGCAAACATCCTTAACTTTCCACAAGTGCATCTCCCTTGTCTTCCTATCAAATAAAAAGGCAAGGAAACTAAGTAACTAAATAAATAGTTATTAGGAATAGTTATGTTGACAAAACTAAATTAACTAAATAGCTAAATGACAAGATTTCCGTCTTGTCCTTCTGTGAGATCCCGACCAGAGCAGGAAAGATCCAGAAGAGAAGAGCATGCATGACCAGAGGTTCACTTGAAAAGCTGGGCATCCAAGGAACCAGGGCATAATGAGCTTTGAAAGCATGTGGTTTTAAAACACAGTAAGCCTAAGCCTTATCTGTTTGATTCATAAGACATTAGGATGCACTGGTCCCTGTTGTCTTCACGTTTTAAGAATTTGAAAGATTACTTAGTTTTTTCTTTAAAAACACAGCCAGAGACCGAAAAAAAAAACCAAAAAACCCCAAACAAACAAACAAAAAAAAACCCCAAAAAACCCCAAAAAAACCCAATAAAGACCACAAAAAAAACCCCCAACACCCAAACAGGCTAGGGGTGTTCTCAGCTTTAGAAATCAGTGAGTTAGAAGTAGGAAAAGCATTGTTTATTAGAAGACTTGGTATGATGGCTGTCTTTAGGACACTTATTTATAGCACAAATAGCAAAGGGATGAAATATTCAAATTGCAATTCCTTCTTGCCTCTTTTCTACATTTAATTTACTTTTAATATAATTATTCATTACTTAATATAGCCAAACATTATTTGCGAAATGTCTGTGGTATAAAATGTGTCTATCCAAAGTGAGGTCATAACACTCAGTTGTTTCTGACATGTTAAACAGTACTCTGTTCTGCAGAACCTTTTACTAATATACCTTATTGTGACCTCCCATTCCTGTCAGATAAATAAAGGAATGCAGGAGCATGTTTTTAGATGCTGCTCTGCCTATCTCTAGGTTCATAAGGCACAGCTGCTGGAATTTTTGGCAATGCAATGAGCTGCTTCCTCACTAGCCACACACATGGCATTCTCTCGCCCAGACATGGAAGGTGTTTTTCACAAGCAAGAAGAGACAGTGGGAGGGGGGTTAAAAAGTCAGGGGGCTCACTTTCTCTTCTTGCTGCTGTTAAGTGTAGGACACAAGCATGTCCTTTTGGAGCCTGCAGAGTTAGAGCAGTGTTTTAGCAGCAAAGGATGGGAATCAGCCCCATGATGAGCTCAAGTTTTATAATTCTGAGATATGTCCAGTTTTGGTAACTAGATTTCTCTGGGTGATGCAAGTTCCCACAGTTCTTGCCCCTAATTAGCATCATGTAGAAACGAAGCCATTATAATTTGTACTTTTAAAACCTGCAAAGTGGCATGTTAGCAACCAATACCACAGGTATCAGCCAACTTTCCCACAGCTCGTTCTGTGCAGGGCATTAGGAGTTCAAATAGAGGCTGGGAAGCTGGGTAGCTTAAGGGATTGGTAATACGAGTATTACCAATAATACTTCTGTGTCACAGATGTGAATGCAGCCCAGGAAATGTTGTTAGCTGCTTCATCGTGGTGTCTCAGGAGAATATGTGGGCTTTGCATCAGTTCCTTGTTCTTGAATCGAGGAACGTTGAGACAAACACAAATCCTTCCACTGATTTTATTGACTTTGTGGCTTTGGCTAACCTCATGGGCATCTGTGCAAATTGCATATCCCCCGATTGTAAACTCTCTCTAGAAGAGAGTTCTGACAGAAGGACCAAGCCTGAGGTCTATTCTCTGGCTTGGAGATGGTCCCCCTCTATCAACATTTGGATGTGTCTGTGGAATAAGGTGCGGAAAGCGAATGTTGTTCCCTGTCTTGTGGAATTTCCTGGTAGTGGTAATACAGCACATTAAAGCCAATAAACACTCCAAATCAAAACCACCAACAAAAAATACCCCCTATAATAAATATCCATATAAGTAGCGCTTATCTGAATTAACAGTTAGTTTGTTGCACCAGCCTATGTGTAATGTTCCTGTGTGTCATTCCTTTCCCTGCTGATTCTTAGCACCTTTTCATCCAAGGCTCTCAAAGTCACAGTGAAGCAGTAATGAATTAAGCTGCACAGTACCCCTGCTAGTTAGGTAAATGCCATTTCTGTTTCCACAGATGGGGGGGAAATGAGGCACAAAGAGGTTAAGTGCTTCACCTAAGGTCATGCTCTAATGCATCATTGTCCTTTTTCTGCACGGTGAGGGCTCGGGTCCCCCGCCGGAAAAACTGCTCAGACAGAACTGGTTTCTGACTCTGAGCACATCTGATTAATCCCATTCACACAGACAAAAAAATGAGAACTGGAATTATACTCTTGTCCTTCAGCTACCTAAAGCAGACTTCTTAAAATGAATTATAGGACGTTTTATTAGCTATCTGTAGTAGTGGTAATTAATTAAAGACATATTAATACCTCTCTATGGGTCTATCCCGTATAGAGAAACATAATCCATGTATTACATCTAGGTAGCAAAGTACAGGTTAAAACTGTCTTACAGCTGCTGGTTCTAGGACACAGAAAAGGCCTCATGGTGGCTAGAAGCTTCCTGCTGCTGGTCTCTGGATGTTTTAGGGGGTTGAGCAGCATTCCTGAACCTAGCAGCACTTTGTTTCTGTATTGATTAAACTTCTACATGCACAACCATCTTCCAAAATTTGTCATTCCCGTCCTTTCTCTTAGCCCCATGGTTTCGGGAAATGGCTGTCATCACTATCTTGGTGATGAGGGCAAATGGCTGAAATGACAGAAATGTCATTCTGTTTGCAAACAAGATAAAAGGAAGCCTGAAACTCAAAAGCACTTTCAACCATCAAGTGGAGAAAACTGTCACCAGATCAAGACTTGATGGTAAGAGATTCCGTTCCTGTTCTTGTTTTATATGCAGGCAGAGGCAGGAAACGATGAAGACTAGAAAAGTAAGTTTCAGGATCCAACACCCACAATTCCCTAGAGGCTGGTAGTCTTTTCTTTTTACATATTTATTTTTTTTCTTCTTTTTCACAAGAGTATGCAAAATGTGCGCATGATCACACAGTCTTCTACTCCCAAGTGGCTTCCAGCCTGTTCTTCAGCTCATGATCACAGACTCTGTATGAAAGCACAGAGCCTCTTAATATGAGAGCTCTAGGGGACAAATCTGAGCTGATAAGACAAAATTTTGCCAGCCAGGTATCTTGTAAAGACTTTGTTTTTGGCGAAAAGATGACACTATCTTTAGAAATACTTTTTTTTTTGCCTTGTTTTCCACCTTGTTGTGGCTCTGGCTGGTCAGTGGTGAGCGATTGCTGAGTTGTTGCCTTGTCCCACCTCTGTGCACAGTGTACCCGTGGCTCCCAGCTCTCTGCTTTGGGGCTGTTAGGTACAGCAGGTTGCTGTGCCAGTCCTGGCATCCGACAAAGTCCTTCACTGGTATTTGAGGCTGGGCGCAAACAATTGGAAGAAGATCATTTGTTCCTCACCTAGTCAGAATGAAGGGAAGGAAGGAAAGGATGATACTCATCCTCTTGCTCTGTCTGTCAGAATATTTTATCCTGTCTCATGCCTGTGATGTATGAACATGGTGGTATTATTGATGTGCTCCTGACATTGCTGCTTCTGCAACTTGCTGGGGTGTGATTTGCTCTTTTCCTTTAGGTATCTATTTTACTAAATCTGTGTCCTTCTAACTTCCTCTAGAAAACAGAATTCTGGAGTAAAGCTTAGAGGCCAGAAGAAGGAGGGTACAACAGCTTCTCCAACAGGGCTTGTTTTTACATTTTTGCAGGGTTGGGAGGAACAGCTGTGTGTTGTTCCTGCACTCGTGTTCTTACCCTTTCATATATACCTCCCTCTGTCAGGGCCAGTTGGAGAAGCGGGGACAAAAGAAGTCACATTCGCTTTTCACATCTGCAGGTCACATATCATCATTTACTTTTTGACAAGGTCAGGCAAGAATCCTGAGAAGAGTCAAACTCCATAATTAAATGCCTTCCCCCGGTAGCTGATGTGTACTGAAGGACTCTGAAAATTACTGCAACAAACAAGGTTTCTCTTTCTGGCCCTCCAAGCAACAGTTTTCTGGTACAAGTGAAGTAGCTTCATCAAAAATTCCCAACACTTATTAAAATAGAACATGAAGTGAAATAGGTGCAAATCTTTAAATTACTTATACTGTATCAAATTAACCCTTATGCTTTACGTAACATTTTTCTGATTGCAGAAAATAGTACTTTTTGGTTGTTGAATGTCAGACTTTAAAATAAAAACAGTCACTGTGAAGCACCTCAGGTTTTCCTGTCTAGCTGATATAAATGTATGCTTGTTTTCAGATGCATGGATCTGTCCTTGCTTGTATGTATGTTCTGTTTTCTTAGTAACACACAAATATAGGCAAAGATCCGTGCCCCCTCTTCCTAATTTTTTGGGCTAGCGATTATTGTAAAAACACAGGAGGCTGTGATTTTTTGCTTCTAGACACTGAATTCTGGTCTCTAGAGACTATAGTAATAAAGGCAGCAGTGTTGTGACTGTGTTTGTGAAGCCAAAGATTGTAAAATGTCCACCTGTCGTCTGAGAAGGCCTTTATCCCAGGAGCTCAACACTAACTGATGCCTTCATCTTTCAGGTTAAGTGCAAGCACAGAGTTACAGGGATGAAGCTGCTTCCCGTCCTCTAAAATTATGTTTTTGCTTTACATTCCTTAAGTACCTCTTCATTAGAAGTGGCTGGAGGAATGAAGAAAGTTTCTGCAAATGTATGTGCACTCAGTTAATAGGATTTTTCTGAGCTAAAGTACTGAGAACAAAGTCCTTCACAAATGTATCCAAAGGACAACATGCTTAGACTCTGGAGCCCGAGGTTAGATACACAGCCCTTAAAGTAAATCGACAGATAATGTGTCCTCATTGAAGTTGATGGAAAATAGATAGCTAAGTTCTTTTGAACACTTGAACCTTAAACAGTTGCAGCAAGGTGAGATCCTGGAGTGTGGGAAAACAGACAAGCTGGAAGGTATGTTTTTATTATTTAGGCAAGTCATGACAAGGAGACATAAAATAAGGATAGAAATTATTTTCTCCAGTACACAGAAGCAAAAGGTAAAGGCTCAGTAACATTAAATATTTTTTTTTCTTTTTTGTTTTCTCTTTACTAAAAAGATCATTCTCTCCTGCAGGCAGGGAAACTGAGGCAGTGATAAAGTCACTCATAAAACTTCTGACAGAATAAGAAACAGAATCCAAATTTACTAACTCTTAGTACAGTGCTAGAAATGCATCTTCCACAGGAGTGCACAGACAGATTTTGGTGTAGAGACAAGAATGGAAGGAATAAAGAATGTGTTTGCCTTACACTGGTTTTTCAGGTGCTGCTGACAAGCCTAGTAAATATTTTAAAGTTTTCTCCTCTTATGTAGACAATCTTAGAAAATCACCTGCCTATGTAAATCTCTTGGTCTAGAAACCTAAGTTAACAACTGTGTTGGCTACTGGTGGAGGAAGATAAACAACAATTATTAATCAAGCTCAGGAAAATCCAAATTGTGTGGTTCCGTGAGTCTCAGGGAAGTTGTAGAGTTTGTTTTGAGCCCTGGAAAGTGTTCTTTGTACAGCCCTCTCTGTACTTACCCAGACAGAATGTGTTTCTTGACACCTGTCAAAGGCACGAGCTGAATGGAATTGCCCTGCACCACAAATGATTGCCTTGGCGAGTGGAGCCAGGGTTGCCCCCCTGCCTTCCTCATTTTCCCCACCAATGTTGCAAGCCTAATCCTGTGGGGATCACTTCCCCTTCCTGGGACAGGAATGGTAAGGTCTCAGTTGTCACCCATTGGATGGCAACCTTCAGTTCCCCCTACGCTGTTGAGGAACCGGGAGCTAATTATTCTGTTCACTGGGGATGATCTGGGTTCCTGGGATACGGTGTAGGCTGTGCCAAGGTATTCAGTTTGGCCTTCACTAAATCATCACCTCTCCTGAGAAGCTATCAACGGGTAGGAGTGTTAATCGAGAAGAATTTAACTTTCAAGACACTGTTGTCAAACCTGTTCTTGAGCATTTACAAAGTCCTTCTGGCTGAGCTGTTGCTACATAACCTTAGAGTTGCGTATCTTCAATTTTTGCATTGTGGAATGAGAAATTCTGTGTGATTCCTTGTACATATGGTGACCTCACCGTGTCTCCAGCATCATGAACTCTTGTGTAATCTCTACATTTTGTTCCACATTTGAAGTCTTATCTATCCAGGATCCCTCCCTGCTGATTGTTACTCATTCCTAAATTGCCAGGGAAGGACAGGAGACAGATCAGGACAAAGAAAACAAAGGGTGAAGAGACCTCTCTTGATTATTCTAGCCATTTAACATCAGTGTGTAGAATGTGAGAGAAAAACCCTGAAAGATTATCAGTTTTGGTGGGACCATTCCTTTCTACGGGGCTTCAAAGTGCAAATGAACAATAATGAGAAAAAATTTGCATCACTGACTCTTTTTTGCTGCTGGAAAATGTAGGATTGTGGATTGACCTAAAACACCCTGTATAAGAAGATGGTCCATTGAAAAGTTAAAAAACAGAATTTAGGCGGTACTCCCGAAATTTCTAGGGAGGCCTAGTTGTGTTGCTGTTTTAGCAGGAGAGACGATATTACATTCAGGGAGAAGTGTGAAAGAGGAGATATCAGCTGAGTGATCTCCTTTTGGTGGTACATCAAGGGACATGATTTCCCCCTGAGGGGGAAACCCCTCCTTGCCATGTCACTTGGCATGTCACTGGTCCCAGCCAAGGAGGTGCCAGGGAAATAACCCTTCCTTGGCATTTCAGTGACCCATACGTGTGAAATGGCCACAGCTTGACTTTAGATGCAAGTGTAGTTTTTGCTTTTTAGATATTCAGCTTTGATTCAAACCTTGTTTGAGCCTTTCAAGGGATTAATATCAGAAATAATGAAAAAAATGCCACAAGCAGCAGAGACCGTATCCTGTATTATTTTATTTTCATTTCCTTGTTAACAATGCTAGCCTTGGATTTAAATTTTGAGGTTTGCTCATTTTAGAGGCTTTTAGGAGGGAATTGTATTTTTCTAGTGCCTGATCAAGCGCCATCACACATGGAGGAAAATCTACAGGTTTACTGAAAACAGCTCAAGTATTGTGAACAGAACATAAATAATTAATTCATGGCAACATTCAGAATGGTCATAAAAACTTCCTTTAAAATTTCTTCCACTAGAAAATTATTTTTTTCTGTAAAATTGATTTAGAAAGATAATTGGGAATTCCCTTTAGATGTCTTTGAATGCAGTTTTAATGATTGTTCTTGTTTAGAATGACTTTTTATCTTGAGAACTTTATTGAATGAGTTAATCGTGGGGGGGGAAATGAAGTCTGACCTAAGGTAGATTTTTAGAATGTTTGCTTAGGAAGAAATTTTGAGTATCGGTTTTCTGTTTTCGATTATTAACTCACATACCTGCCTGAAGATCTGGAAAAAAGAAATCTTTAGACTAAGATATCTATTACCTGTTATAGCTCTGCTCTTTGTATTCACTTCTCTGTCCTGCTCAAGGCCACGTGTAAGCTCATGACATTCAAGGCTTGCTCGTAAGTGATTTCCAGAGCAGCACCTTTCCACCGGTGAACCATGACAATGACAGTAGATGATGGCACTCTGGATGCGTGCTCTTCCTCTCAGTGCTCCAATGACATTAACCCTGTTGCAGATGGTCTGCATCCTGAATGGGCACTGCATCCCAAACCCAGGTGATTTGTGTCCCTGTGCCTTTGGGCTTGGCAGGAGAGTTGAACACTGTCTCCATAAACATCTCTGGTAAAGTGGGTCATTAATTTTTTAAGATGTTTTGCTGTCAAAATAGCAATATTAAGGGATGTTTGTTTTCTTTTAGCAACTTCCTCCAGCTTACAGAAAATCTTTCTATGGTTTTGAGCTTCGAAAGTTTTCCTGATAGATATACTCACCACTTTAGGCAACAGAAAATGTTGGAAAGAAAAAATTCTGCTTTCACCTCTCTAACATTGCTGCTGTAAATTCTCTCTTCGCTGACATTAGGGCAATGTTTTCATGCTGAGTGTCTGTGTATTGGTAGGGAAGGAAGGAATGTGGGAATTTGAATATAGGTAGCTGTTTTCAGAGGCATAAATGGAAAAAAAAGACACCAGTTACTGCTGAAAGGCCATGCCTGGGATTGGTATTTAATTGCTACTTTAGCTTTTTCATTCATTTTTTTTTAAAACATCTCTGATGATGATTATGTGCAAATAATGATAGCTCCAGCACACTGTTATACCTCTTCTGATGCTTCAGGGATGATCAAAAGGAAAAACAGTGACAACTTTGGTCAGCAGAGACAACAAATTTGATTAAATTTTCTTGAAGGACAGATCCACAATAGAAAAAGGAGCATATTTTACACTTCCCCCCCCCCCGGATCTTTAACACTTTTTCAAATATTAGTTTCCAGCTAATTGGGACATCTACCTCTACCAGCAAGATTATTTTGGGGATATTAGTCATTTTCTCTGAGGTCAGTGGGAGAAGGTGCAGAGCTGAGATCTCTGCTGCCTGCCCAAGGTTCAAGATAACCTATCAAGTCTTTAGTCATGGTGCAAGAAAGCATTTTTAATGCTCTTAATGTTGCTGGTTTTTCCACTCTCATTTGTGCTGATCCTTACACAGCTCTTTCTCATTTGTTTGTGTACCCATTTTTCTGTGTCTGTCTCTCTCTGTCTCAGTCTTTATCTCATCCTCCCATGCATTCCTTTTGGGTTTTGTTCTCCTTGTGCTTCATCTTTGTCTTAACTTAGTCTCTATTCTTTCTCTCTTGTTTTTCCCTTTGTCAGTATGTTTTTCTTTAGTCTTTTTTTTTTTTTTTTGTGCATCTGTCTGTTCCTCTGTGCTTTCCCTTCTCTACTCATCCTTTATCTCTTTCCCACTCTTTCTCTTTTTTCCAATTCCATTAGCGAAAGTAGATAATAACTTGTGAATTCAAGTGGAACTTCATTTCTGAAACCGTACACTCGTGCTGGAACCCATTAAGCTCGATAGCGAGAAATGAGAGAAATCATAATTATCAGGCCAGTAAAATACATGAAACATAAAATTTGTCAGGGAAAGTAATTGAAATTATTGGAGCAGTTGGGTCCTGGTGCTGTGCAGACCCTCAGTGATAATGGAAAGGTTACGGGCAATGTTTAGCAATGCTGATGAGGCCCAAGGTGACTCAACACCACCACAGTCAGCAACTTTATGCTCTGCTTACATTAATTTGCTAATCCGTCTTTGGAAATGGCCAGGCTGAGCAGCGCATCGGGGTTCGCAGAACCCCTGCCAAAGAGCTGGTGCAGCCAATGTTGCAAAACTTTTGCTTTCGTTTTCCCATTACTTCACCTCCCTCTCATCTGCTCCTTTTCACATCTCTGTTTCTTTTCTCTTCTTTAGTCTTGCCATCCATTTCCCACTGGAGCCATTTTAGAGTCTGTCTGTACAGTCACATTATGCTGATTATTTAAAGCTTGTACCAAGGCAGTCCCATCCGTTTCCCTAGCATTCCCCTCTGTCTGCGCTTGCAAACTACCAGGGAAGTCCAGGAGCTGTTGCTGATGTTTCCATTCTCTCTTTGTGGGTGGGGAAGCTAAATCAAAGGAAACTGAAGTTGTCAGGATCCGAGCTGGACATAATGTATTTACATCTTTGGTTACACTCTCCATGTCTCTCAGCCTTTATTCATTCCTTGACTAAGGAGATTGCAAGGGCTGTGGCAGAGACAGTGCAGCTTTCAGTGCAACCAGCCAGGGGATTTGTGCCTATGCTAATTCAGTGTATGCTGAGTATCCCTTTGGATTCTGTGTTGTATAATAAAATGTTATTGCATCTGCTTCAGCAAGGCAGCCTTGAAAAATTGGCACGAACGTTGATCAGACAAGGTACAAAATCTATTCGCCCACTCTCATAAAGGCAAAAACTAATGAACTATTTGTTCTGCGTGGAGAGAATGCTTTTGCAGGGCTCCTTGTTTTTGAAAGGGAAGGAGATGAGCAAGGAGAGAGAGGAAATAGCATCTGCTTCTCTTTAGAGCCTGAAACACATTGTGAAAGTTACTGAATCATCTAGCTCCCTCTTTCTTTCTTTCTGAAGGGTTAATGTTATTTGTGGAGGATGTCTGTGTTTTCTTCTTAGAGCCACTGTTGGGGGGTGACATGTGCAAGCCCTGATCAGAGCAGCCTGGTCTCCTCCTTTCTCTCTGTACCTGTCATCTACCCTCTTCCTACCTGTCTTCTGCCCAGTGTGTCCGTCCAGGGGCATATTCACTCTTCTGGAATTTCAACCCAGCCATGTGCAGTTCACAGATCGTTCATGGGCCATTTTCAGGCAGACTAAAATGTTCTCTGCAGGGCATCTGCTTCAGTCCCATCTAGCACAGGTATCATCGCCCTGTTCCAGCTGCCTGCTGTCAGGCTGCTACAGTACAGGTTGAGGCTGTTCGTTCTGAAAAGACCTGAAAGCCATCTACACAGCATGGGCAGAGAAATAATCACACTATTGGAATCCACGTGGCAAGAGTGGTAGATTCTGTTACATTGCCTGTAGCTTCCTTTCTCTCTCTTCAGCCAAACTGCTCTGTGCTTTCCCTCCTAACTGGTTGCTGCTGTGGAAGCAACTGCATTTCAGTAGCAGTGTGTGATAAGTAGTTTTGTGGGCTACTCTGACAGGAGGGGACTGCCTTATCCAATGAGATGCACTATTAAAAATGATAATCTGATAAAACAAAAAAAAAAAAAAAAAAAAAAAAAAAAAAAAAAAACCCCACGAATTCTAATGAAATGAAATCCTTTCTCCAACAATCTTTCCCCAGATGTGCTGCTGAGCCTGCCATTTTCACAGCAAATATACTTAGTGCTGCTAGATTTCCAACCGCAGAAAAAATGGTGTTTAATGAACTGTCCGAACAACCTCTTAGCAGCACCAGTAGGAGTAGCATAGCTTATTAAGGTTGATGCCTTGGCTCAAAGCAGAGCTCCTTATTATAGGGAATATGTTACATATAGCTTGTCCAAGAGGGCCAATTGTAGATATCTCTTCTATTACTATTACCATTAATACTTCACTGATGGCAATTTTAAAACCACTGGGTAGGACTTAGAAGATGCAATTTAAGAATAATCTATGGCCTTTTTTATGGCAGTCTCCCCTGAAACTCTTGTCAGGCGCTGGATTTAAAAAGTCCCTGCACAGTCCCATCAGAGAAAACAAGAAATCAACAGCTGTAATGCCAGTAGATAATAGAGAAGTTATGTGGCATTGGAAGAAAATGAGGCATCATTACAAAAGGCCTGGGAACAAGAATTATCACCAACTCTTGAAATGACTGGACTGGAATGCACTTTCTCCCCCTGACACTTGGGAAGATGGCCTTTACATTTAAAGGACTGAGGGTTATATTGGTATTTCTGTCCCTGGGAGCCTGGTTTCACTAAGTGGAGAAGTTGTGAGGAAGCCTGGGGGAAGATGGAAGAGAGGGGATCATTTTCTTCCTTGCTGAATTGTTTTTTGCTTCTGGCAAAATGTGGCCCTGCTGTTCTCTGGCAGTGTAACCGCTGCTCCTTCTGCATTGGTTCTGACCTACAGGGTGAAAAATAGCTCCACAAGAAAAATGTAGTGTCCAGATTCCTATATTTGCACCACCCCTTAGAGACAGTTTTCTACCCTCAGGGATGTCTGGGAAGCATCTCCAATGGTGTCAGATACGGTTCCCCATTTTCCTGGGAAGTGGTGTCTGTCAAGCAGCATGCTGTCTCTTGGCATCGTGTTGTCAACCCATGAATTTACAATGAGCCTTGTGAGCGTCCTTCTGCCCTGAAAGACCCCAACAGATGAAATGTATTTGTGAGAACGTCTGATTTTTTTTTTTTTAAAATATGCAAAATAGGAAGCAGTTTTCTGCTGTTCTGGTTGCAGAAAAAATATCTAGAAATATTATGCACTTATAGCCTCAACACAGATTTAAAAATTCAGAGGGAAAATTAGGAAAAAATGTTAACATTATTAATACTGATTATTTTTAGGGGATGGGGTTTCTTGGTTGATTTTGTGGGGTTTTTTTGTTTTTGAGGGTTTTTTTATATTGACAATAATTTTTCACATGAATGGAGATTCAAAAGAGTTGCTTCAAAACATAAATCCCAGATTATGGTACTTAGTCCCCTAAGATCGTTATGGGAAATGAAATCTTATGTTTTTTCTAAACTTGTTTTGTCAGTACAGTTTTTGTTAAGGTACTCAAATAGGGTAGGAGAAGTAGATTAATTTGTTTCACTGTACCAAGCTATTTTTTCTCTTGTTACGAGACTTCATGCAGTAGCACAACTGAGAACTGTGTAGGTTGAAAATGCTACAAAGTAATGCTTAAATCCAAGAAAAGATCGTTATTTCTGTGATGAAGAGATTAGGGGGGAAATAATTCTGAAGCCGTCTCCTTTTACAAGAGAATAAAAAGCATTTTTTGTGGCAGTAGTGAAGTTTCCTGGCTTTAAAACAGTTTTTTTTAGTTTTGAAAATTAAAATCAAAGCTGCAGAAAAAGAAGACTCAAGTGGCTTAGTCTGCATATTTTCTCATTAAAAAAGAAAAACATTTAGTGGATTTTCATGCAATAATATGAATAGTCCAGATTTTTTATAATGGACTTTAATTTTTAATGAGACTGATCCTGCAGTCTGGTTATTTATAACTTCCACAGCTTAATGAAGTTCAGGGAGAAGGACAGAATAAATGGAAGCATCTCAACCTGAGCTAGCAAATAACAATCAGGAAATGTAAGTGATGGGGTAAGGGGATGCTTTAAATATTCCCTTGTCCCTTTAAATCAAGGAGCTGCAAGATGGAAATAAGGCACTCCAAGCAGGACTCCTGCTTCTGATGTTCTGTTAAAATGTCAATTTTAAGAAAAATAATTTCTCTAGGTCAATCTTTTGAGCTCTTGAAATGTTTCTTCTTGTGTGGGTGCTGCTGGCAAGCTGTTCATAGACACTATTGCATCAAAGTGTCTAAACACTGGGGCATTGCTGGGAGCAAGCAGGAAAATGAATTGCAAAGAGAGTGGCTGCTTAGCGCATATTAAAACAATTCACAGGCAAACACAGGCGGAGAGAAAAGGGCCCAGTTATGATCCAACTCAGCTTTTACTGCTACATGTGGAACAAGGGGGTGTGCCTTAGAGAAGTATGTTTTGTCTATCTGAGGAAAAGTGATCCAAGCCAAAAAGCATCCAGGCTCCAAGTATGCTGAGGAGGGCTGAGTGGCAGGTGGGCTTGGACTTGCTGCCATCCCTACTCTTTCTTTTCCCTGGGTCCTTTAGGGGCCTTGGTGGCATTGTTCCAGACTTCAGCAGTGTGTGGTGGTTGAAGAACCAAAGGACTGCAATACTGAGAGACCTGGATCGTGCATCAGTTTATCCGTTTGTCAAGCTGCTTTTCACAGTCTGCCTAAGCTCTCAGATGGATAGCTGAGGATATTGGTGAAACTGTAGTGCTTTGCGACTCGATCCTCAACTTATTACAAATTCCTGTTAGAGCACTGGGATGATTGCAAGTGCAAGTGCTTACTGCAATATTGATGCTGACTCTTTCCACAGAAAATGGGCATTTTACCCCAAGGTAAAAGAAAGATACAATAACATATAGGCATTTGTAATAAACCCAGTTGTTCTTGTATGGCAGAAGTAGATGCAGCCAGTTAGAGCAGGAAAAACAAAATTGCATGAATTAGTAGTTTTGGGAGTACCTGTATCTTTCCACCTCAGTGTGTTCCATCCTTCTGGCGTTGCTGGAAAGGTAAATGTGGAGAAGCTTAAGGTCTCAGAGCGAAAAGGCCATAGGGAGCTCCTAAATAGAAAATTTAGGAAGAAGAATTTTACTCAGACCTTGCTGTCTTCTGGGTCACGCTAGATCCTCCATGTCTCATCTCTGAACCCAAGCACAACTGACACTGGAACATCAGTGAATTGGGAGGCAGCTGATGGCAGGAATGCTTTAGTAATTATGATGTTTTCTGCAGGCTGATAAGAGTTTGCCTTGAGTAATTGCCTTGAGTATGTGAGCTAGGGCAGTCTTCCTACACAAAGGTACAATATGTTTGCTTTCTTGTAGAAACCCTCTGGGGCCCTGGCACAGCTCTGTCCATGTGTCTTTAGAGCAGTGCAGGCAGGTCCCAGAAGGTGGATGAAGGGTATTATAAAGTTATCAGCAGCAAACAGTTCACAGAATTGGGATGAAGTTGTCCTTCTCTTGTTGATTATTTTCTCCTTTCCACTTGGAGAGTATGAGGCATGGCAAAGCCTCTGCTACTCTTTCAGGAGTTATTCTTTGGATTATTATGCTCCTCCTTCTACCACTATACCATGCTATTACATTTAAATCAGTTTAAGCAGTGGTTCAGCAAAAGCTATTCCCATACTGATGATTCAGACACATGCCAAAGAAAATACCTCTCTGTTGTAGATTTCTGACAGTTTGAAAGTTAATCAGTAGCTGTGTTTTAAGCCTATTCAAGCTGAGACAAATCCTGATAGCTTTCAGTGAACCTTCTGTATGCTCCTAAATATGATTTTGTTGTTATTACTTCATTTCAGAAGGCTGGGAAGGCTTGTGGGTATCTGCCTTCTAGAAAGAGATGACTGGTTGTATGATGACCTCTCTGTGTCAGTCATTGTTGCCTGTTCCATTTTGTGAACCACTGGGAGAAGGGAATTGATTTGACAAGTTTAAGATTTCCTCAGAATTGGTTGTCATTCAGAGTTACTTGCTGGCTAACATCCATAAAGACATTTCTGGGTTTTGAATAATATTTAACTAATAGAGTGTTTTCTATCAATTCACTAAGTGTCTGATTACACCTGCTAGCTGTGTTTGCAGTCCTGGCTTGGCATGTGACCCTGTTCTTTGCAAGAGATATTGTGTGGTTTATAATGAATTATGAACTTCTTACATATATATGCACACATATATCCATATACACACACACACACACACACACATATATATATATATGAAGACTCTGGGCAGGAAATTCAATAGCTGGTGAGTGCTGGAAGTGAATAGACAAATTAAGTCATCCAATACAAAATACACACATTTGTGGAATAATATTTTTGCTGTAATGACTTAAATGTATTTGTTTCCTTGCAAGTTATGTCGGTTCTGCATGTCTGAAGCATCTATAGAATATATTGTAATTACATGGCTTTGTGTGTGCACAGAAGCTGCTGAGCTGAGCATCCAAGCTGTGTAACATTACAAGTTACTAGAGCTTGTAGTTCAGTACAAGTGCAGAGGCATATGTTTCCAAAGAAATAAAACCTGCCTTCCATCGCTGCAGATGTGTCAGACTTTTGAGAGGCAAAAATAAGCATCAGTAAATTAGCAATCATGTTGTGTGATGAAAGCAAGATATCCTCATTCTTCTGGAAGCATTGAAGCATCAAAATGAAGTAACTCACACATATCCACTGAAGGCCTCATTTCACTTTAGGGGTTGTTTGTGTCTTCAGGTAATAAATGTATCTATGTAGAATAGGCCAGTACCTACAGCACTGTGAGCTTTGTGCTTTATATACACCTGCCACTTACTGCTATACCATAACACCAGTTCTGTGATGGGTTTTAAGTTGCTTGCATAGCATTTTATATGTCCCAATGTGTCACCTTGGAGGTGTTTATTCCTTAACTTGCAATAGCATGTACTCATCCACCTCAAGCGACCCCAAAAGTGAATGTTCTCGGTGCTGCTCAGGTATCCCAACTCGATGTAGCTGAGAGAGCCACACCGGGAGGGCGAAACCAACACAGGGGAAATAGAAGAGTTTTCAGTGCACAGGGGGATCTGCACATCTTGTTGAGAAAGTACCAAGCAAATTCTCTGAGGCCAAGTGTCCAGGCAAGTTAGAGAGAAGTCAGTTTACAGGAATCTCAGGGAAGCTGAGCTGTGGGATTATTTCCTGCCGACAGGATTCAGGACTAGACATTATCTGTAGAAAAACACAGCTTCAGATGTCAGAAATTAAGATGATCCGTCTGCACACTGAACATTTCTATGGGTTCTGGTGAGGAAGAAGTGGAAAATTCCCATTATTGGGTGGGAGAAGGGGAGGAAATGCATGGAGTATCAGGGCACAAAACCCAGACAAGCCATTGTGACATTACAATTTCCCAATAGTACTTGTTAGATAAAAACTTCCAGTGAAATATCATGACAGTGCAGCCTACTCCCACACGAAATCTCCTACCAACGTGTGGGTTGCGAGCACCTGCTTGCACCTTATGCTGCTCCGCACTGAGAACACAAAATTCCATTTGTAACAGAAGCAGCTCAAATGTATCAAAAGCACTGCTGTCCTGCAGCTCCCTCTGCTCTCCCAGGTTTGGACTGTCCTGGAAACCAGAAGTATTCCATACCTTTTTGAGCCAGGATGATATTTGGAAAGTACCTGTGAATGCCCTTAGCGAGACAATGTGAGCTGTTCTTTATGTAATGGCTCTCAGCTGTTGCTATTACGTCTGTTTAACATTCATGACTTGTTTCAGATCCCAAAGTTTTAGATATTTAATGCAAAGCAACAAAGGGGAGAGGGGACAGAACCCTCTCACCAGTCATTTGTCTTCATCACAGGAGGTGCTCATCCCTCATTTCCATGGTGATCATGCAATTCTGTGTTTTGTTGAAGCTACACTTCCCTCTCAGTTACAAAGGAGGAGATGCTAAAGGAGAGGCCAATGTAATTACTAACCTTTCAGCTATCCAGCAGCCCTAGGGCTTATCTGTTTTCATCAAGAGAGGATTGTGCCTAAAGTAAGAGGACCTGACAGTTAAGGGAGTTGTGCTTCATGGAAGGGTGAGGAAGGCAGCGCTGCAGGAGAGGTTTGCTTACCTCTAGAAGACACCAAACATGAGACCCAAGTGGAACATTTTGTACAGCATTAACTGCAGTTGGAAAGGTCTGAGAGCTGATCCTGCATTTATATTCTGTCTCTCACATGTGCGCTTGTACAGGTACTCTCACAGACAACCTGGAATAGCTCCACTCAAATAAGTGAAATAAAACTTCTGCGAAGCAGGGTGAGGTGGTAGTAAAATTGGTCCTTTTTTATGTTAGTTTGCCACAATACTACATTTTCATTTTCCTTCATATGAAGGTGTTTCTAGAGCAAGCAAATGAGAATTTAGAGGAGAACTAAGAAAGCATCTGACCTCTATGAGCCCTAGCACTACCTTATCTCAAAATGGAAATGTGATGGGTGACTCCACCTCAAGCAAACAAGGACTGAATCTATAAATCAGCATAAATTTCAGGTACCTATTTGAAATGCAAGGGGCCAGACATGTTCTGTGAGTGACAGGACCTTCTCTTTGAATGTAAACAGCACAGTGAGACATTTGGTATTAGTATGATCACTGATGGATATGCAAAATAAGCAACAATACATAGATTGGGGACCGCAGTCTGCTATGGAAGAAGTGATCACAGCTCTTGAGAAAATTCTTGATTCCTTTTCATTCCTCAGAGGGTATGAGTGGTGTTGCATAATAATCGAAGGGAAGTAAATGGAAAGAGAGATTATTTATTCTAGATTACTTGCAGTTTCTTCTTCTGCTTTCCCTTGCTGCTATGTGTAAAATAGAAATAAATTAGAGCAAAAGGAGTTTGAGAAATCCTATCTCTACTGGGTTCAGGATGGGTCAACAAGTCTTACACTGAGTTTGACACCAGGGGCATGCTCAGCACAGTCCTAGTCCAGCCACTGAGGTTCCCAGTGTGTTACTTGCACGTCCCACTTCATCACCTATAAAGTATTACTTTTTTCCCTAAACCCTCAGCTAGAGGCCATTTGAAGATTTTTGGAATGTTGCTGGTAGGAACATTCCGGTGAATTCTGAGTTGGCTGCAGAATACCTGTCAAATATGCTTAGGAGCAGAAGTGCCTTACTTGTCAAGTATTAATATCACTGAAACTTTCCCAAGTTCTTACATATAAATCATTATCTCCTTCCTCCTGTCTCTCCCCCACACGCCAGCTTGTCTGTGGACTTGGACAGTAACACAGCCACAGGGAAGGACTGCTTCTGGCTTTTGGTTCTGCAACACAATTAATTAGTTATGAAAGTTATTTTAGGAGTGTTATTTCCTTCCAGTTTCCTGTAACATCGCAGTAGTCTACGAGATTGCTAGAAAATCATGCAAATTTTATCAGCCATTCCATAACTATTGTGTCATTGACCCTTTTCACCCAAAAGTCATTGCACCAGTCATCAAGTGATCACATCATTGAAGTGCTTATGTGTTGTCCGCAGCAATTTTCCTCAAAGTACTGTAGAACCCATAATTATTGCAGGAAGAATAATGTTTTACCCATTAGACCTGGAAATGCTCTGAAGGATGGTCTATAGCACTGTCAACTTTTACAAGAAAATTGCCACTAGTTCAATTTAACTTGATATTGATGCAGGTGGGAGACAGAGGAGACAAGGTCGTGGTATCCAGGCTGGATTTTACAATGATTTCATACAGTACAGTACAGTATTGGTTTCAACAAATACAAGTAAAAATGCCAGGGTGAAATCCTTGGCCCTATTAAGAATAGGACACTTGATTCTGACGTGTAGTCAGCTGCGTTGTATCCAAGTGACTGGGAATGGTAGGGTTGCTCTAATGAGCTTCTTGCTTATGTGATAAATAAAAACTAACTGACTTGAACTAGGTCTGAAAATTAAAAACTAAAGTTAAAAGCCTGAGGAACACAGTAATTGGATTTGTGGGGGTGATCTATCTCTTCAGTCTTATTTCTTCCCACTTGCCTTCTATGGATTTCTTTGATTGATACACCACTTGGAACTGGTAGTGGAGTGACAGAGGGTGCAACAGGGGAGCCAGAGAAAAAAACATGTGCTTTATTTCTATGAATGTCTACTTCCAGTTTTACAGAAACAACATCTGACTTGTGGAGAAACAAGGCAGGGGCTCTCATCAGTGGGAATTCAGCAAGAGCAACTCTTTCACGTGTAGACAGAACACCCCTGACCCAAGGCAAAACTGAGCTGATCAGAAGTGTAGTGCTCATCTGCAAGTCCTCACAGGCTGGGAGATACTGCTCTTAACACTCTTTGTAAGCCAGGACTTCACATGTGAGGCTGGAAATTTTCAGGGAACATCCTATGAAGGGCAAAGCGATGACACCTCTTTGCTTGCATTTAAAATATTATGAGCAAGAACTAGAGGAATAGATGGTTGTAAGAAGGAATTATGCTTTATATATATTTTATATCTAAAATATATAATAGTTTTCATATAGTATATAATATATCTATTACATAATATATATTAAATCCTATTTATATAAATATATATCCTATATATATGTATATATAGGATATACATTTATAATATATATAGGATTACAGCATAGCATAGAATTCCAGGCCGGGAAACACTTTCTCTTTTGTTCAATATAAACATTTTAATGTAATGTCTTTGTTGATTGTGCTTTATTTTACCTTAACAAACCCTGTGGACTTAGAGCTGTCATCCCCAAAATCTGAAACACTAACCACGTATACATGCATAAATAACAACTAAGAAGAGGTTGAGATATGAGCAATATAGAAAAGTTGCAAACATGAGTGAATCTTCATGGGTTGTATTGTCTAGAATATAAAAAAAAAAAAATTGACTGTGTCTTGGAGGAACAGAGGACATTCAGGATGCAAGACAGGTAGATGCAGTGCTTTTCTTCATGGGTCTGCAAGTGGGTTCAGAAATAGCAGGGCATGGAAGGGGCAAAACCTGAGAGCTTGCGGCTCTGGTAGGTCTTCTAGACTTGAGAGCATTGGGTTAGCCGGGCTTGCAAAAGGCAAAATATTTAAAAGCAGTGTTGTGATTATTAGAAAAGCAGCATATGATGTTACCTTGGCAAACTGAGATGCTCTGTGTTCAACGAGAGGTAAGGAGGGTTTTTAAAAGTCTGGAGAAAAATCTTCACTAGAACCAGTGTGTTGGTGAGTGGCTCTGCAGAGGAGCAGTCCCCTGCAGGCAGGCGTGGTCAGACCCTGAATGGTAGCTACAGATGCCTGCGGTCTCTTGTGTGTGTCAGCAGCTAAATCTGTGCAAAAAAATTTGCACAGGTACGTGTGATTTGCAATCTTTCATTCTCTGAAGTTTAATCTTATTTCTTTCTGAGATCCCCAGTACTTCTGTTCATTGACTTGGTGAGGAAGGAGTAGAAATAGGTGCTTCTATAAAACATCCTTTTATTTCCAGTCATGCAAAATTTACATTTAAAGCATCCTATACCTAAGTCTAATTCATCTTCAAATTCCGTGGCAGGCAGGTTTTTAGGTATCAAGGTGAGCCTTTGCATTACTTCTGAAAACTGGACCCTCACAGTGACACAAAGCAGACAGAAGTGGTTTGGAGAGGGGGACTAGAACACTGTGGTTTGGGTTGTGACAATACCAACCTGTCCACACACTGTGGAGCCCTCCTTGTGCTCATCGGGAGGTGTACTTTTGGGTACTTCAGGGGGTCTCCTGTAATGCAGGTCGAGGTTTTCATGAGCCCAGAGCTTTAAGAGATCATGAGAGTATTTGGCTCTTGAAAAGCTTTCTAGTCCATCCTGCAGCTCAGGGGACGATCAAGTTGCTTTTGCCATTCTGACAGACCTTTGTCAAATGCGTTCTTTTAAGAAAACCCGCCTGATAGAGAGGTTCCATAACTGCCTGAGGTAGTGAACTTCTAGTTCTTGCTCTTACAGATATAAATTTCTTTTGAACATCTAATCTTATTCTGTTCAGTTGCAAATTAAATTAATTACGTCCTGTTCTATCCTCAACAGACACGGAGAACAATTGATCGTAGTTGTCTTCACTGCGTTTTGCATAATGAGGAACTGTTATCGTGTCATACCTCAGGTTTTTCTAGACTAAACAACTAATTTTTGTGTTCTTTTTTCTTCTTACCCTCCCTTTTTTCTTCTTTTTTTTTTTTTTTTTTTTCCTGTGTTCTAATGTCATATTTTGTGAACTTTTTACTTTTCTCAGTGCTCTGTTCATGAGTTTTGTTCAGTCAAGTCTCCAGGTGCAGACACCAGTACTGGACAGGTGACACTCAGGGAGTTGGATACAGTTGTGGTGAGATGCTAGGGGTGATATGTTTGCAATAAAATAACTTGACTATAAACATTAAATGACAGTTTTTGTAACCCTTAATTTATTTGGTATAGTGTTATTGACAAACAGTTCAGGACTCAGAATCACATCTTAATACATGGTCTGCTTCCCTGGATTACCTGGACAGATTATTTTTCGTTTATTTATAAATAAAAAGCAAACCACAATATTGCTGGGCTGTTCAGGAGGACTAGCAGCCGAGTTTCTTTTTAGCAGTGAATGCTTGCTAATGGTGAGTGGGGCAGCTAAATATGTTTTTGCCCTTATGGAAGGATGGATAACACAGGGGCAGAAGATTGGGAAGCAAGCAAGTAGAATAATCTTTCCAGTCTCTGTCAAACTTGTTGCTAAAGCCAAACATCAGCAGAAATGACTCTGCATCACTGAGGAGTTGCTTGGTGTCACAGACTGTTTGCACAGATACCAATGACATTAATTCTACCTGGTGTCCTTCACAGATCCTCGTTTACTTGTCTAGTTGAAATGGAGCATCCAAAAACCAGTGCCTCCTCCTGAAATGTGGCCATTCAAACGTTCATGTTTCAGAAGGAACGATGAGAGACTGAGTTATTCACCAGAGTGTTTTGAGCAGCCCTAGAGGAAAAATCCATCATGAACTTATAAAACAGTCTTCAGCCTTCTTTCTCTCTGGGAATTGTTTATGAACAATGTGGAATGTTCCTGAATTATTCAGTATTGACAATCATTTGTCAAATAATTTCTGTGAATATATTTTTATGTTGCAGCTTGTCCATGATCTGCTTATTGAGAATATTTGAAATTAGAGCTGACTGATTAGCTGTGATTGCACATATTGGTTACCTAGGGCAGTGCTAATCCCTAATGGGATGAACCTAGTCCTTTGAAGCACATTTACACAGTGAATGCTTATGATTAAAAATTTCTTCACAAATAATCTCTAACGGCCACTAAAATTTGCTGTTTCTGTGAACACTTCTGCCAGTAAACTCATTAGCTAGAATAATTGCACAAAAAGAACACAAAAGGGGGAGCAAAGCAAGGCAGACCAATTTGTTTTCAAATCAGGATGAATATTGCTGAAATATTCTACGTTTCCCCAGTCCTTTGAGACTTGGCTACGTAAGAATATTTTGTGATCTTGATAGGCCTTTTTACTCCTGAAGCTTTAACAACTCCTGTTTCTGGCAGGAAGGATCTTATGGATGCAGTCTTGTCATGTCCGTGATCCCTCGCTGCTCTGACCCATTTCTTATTAAGCAGATAGAAAGAAAGAAAGAAATTGTGGAGTTCAATATACTGCTCAAACAGTTTCTTTATTTTCTGAATAATCAGAGAAAAGCAGAGGGTTAAACATGGAGTAAATGGATATAGATAGCCTAGATTATTTATGCCTGATTATTCTACAGTGCTTTGACACTCTTTGGTAAAATACAGCAGATACTTGCATTCCAGGGATCCCATGGGTTTTGATTTTACTGCTCTTGGTTTCTTTTATATGTCTGCACAGGGAGTGAGGGTGAGCCTCATTTTTAACTTCCTTCAGAGGCAGAAGCCTGTTTTGGTGTTGGGTGATTAGCTTTCGAAATCATGCTTAAGTAGATGTTTAGCTGTAAATTTGCCGTTGTTCTGTCAGCTTTAGTTCCCTTTGGTTTGGTCTCTTTCCTTCTTTTTCTCTTTTCCCCACTCACTCAGGACATAAACTTTAATGATGAGATTTCATGCTCAGTCAAGTTTTTGAAAGCCACTTATGTGAAGCATCAATCAGATTATATACCTGCCCTGGCTGGGTGGCTGCTTTTCCCTCCCTACAAGGGGCTGATGGTCAAAAATACATAATGAGCTGCTATTGACAGCTTATCAGACTATCACCTCTCCCTCTCCTCCTGCCTCAAAAAACCCCTGCAAGTGATGGCTTAGTCTGTCACCATGGAAATTGTTATTGCCTGGCATTACTCTAGAAAGTATAATTGTGTTTCCTTTGCTTCTTAACACATCCACTAACACATTAGCTACCTTACCAGCCTTTACAAAAGGCCTGGTAAATCCGTAAATATCTTCTTTTTTTTTTTTCTTTTGTGCTTCTGTCACTGACCTAGCACTGGATCTCATGTTTCTCTGTACGTTTGTACCACTCTTCAGGTCAAGAGTCTCATTTCTGTTAATCTTACTGCATGGCCTCTGCTACTCTGGAGAGATGTAGGAGAATATTCCTAAAAACAATAAAATCAATTCAGTCGTGTAAGCAGTATTGTTGACAAAGTACAGAGTCTAGCAGCTTCATGTTAGGTAAATATAGTTCCTAAAGTGTATTAAAAAATATTTGGAAGCTGCTGAAGATTTGCCTGTGCAAGGACTTAAAGCATCACGGTTTTCACTGTCTTAGCAACATGACCGGCAGAAAATGTCTCTGTTCTTTCCATGCCTCTTCTTCCTGTGCTGGACTTCAGCACTAATGCATCCTGTTTTCCATTGACAGGAAGAAAAAGACTGTGTTTGTGTATGTGCTTGTCAGATGCCTGGGAATAAGCTCTAGCTGGAGCTTATGTCATTTACTGCCCGTCCTTGATAAAGGGGTCTCGCCCCATGAGCACATCTGGTGGCCTGCAATGCAAAATTTCACAGCTATTTAAATTGCCAATGGCTGCTGAAGAGCAGTGGCATTGTGGCACTCACCCCTTCCCCCAGGTGCTTGTTGCCAGAAGAGAGGAAGGATGGACAATGGGAGGCCAACTGTGATTACATTTGATGAAGTTCATCTTTATAATCTTCATGCCTCAGGAACAGAATCTCCTAACTATAATCAGTTCTGGATCTCTGAGGTCAGCCTTACCCACTGCACTGTGCTGCTTCACTCATTACAGTCTGCTGAATATTGAATATTTTTCTGTCCACGCCACTTCCAATGTAGCATTATTATTTGTCAATTGCTGTCTACCCAACTGCTGCTTTAATGGCGTTTCTAAATGTACAAAGAATAACACATAAACATCTTCCACTAAATAAGTATAGAGAGTAGACAAAAGAAGTTTCATTACGTAGCTCTGAACTAGAACACAGCAGCTATCTCAAAAGACATCTTAGTTTCACCTGACAATATAGAACAGGAAATAAAGAAAAATGATTGTTGCCAGTTCAAATCTTGAAGAGATTTCACAGAAGGAAAAACCTAATTATCGATATTTAAGTCTGGTAAGGATATTATGGCAAACGACCACAAATCTTGAAAAAATGTCTCAAAATGTATTAGTTCTGTAGCTGACATAACAGACCTTTACAAACATCAGATTTTCCGTTGGAACAACATTTGATGATTTTTAAGATGAATTTTGTTCCACTAAATAATGAACACTCTCTCTCATGAACGAATTTAGATTTTTCTTTATTTTGTTTTGGTCTTCGAGGCAAGTAAAGCTTATTTGTAATCTGTTATATCCTTGAAGTGTCGCTAATCTGTAAGGCCTGCTTTAAATGAATTGCTGCTAACTTAAATTGTCTGGGCCTCTGCTTTGCCGCTTTAACGAGTTGCAAAGCAGAATTAAGCTCGTTAAGGCTTCCCACTCCAGAGAAGGAGGTATGAAAAAGAAGCAGTATGATGAAGGCCTGGTTTCCTGGTTTTGCATTGTTTGCCACCTGAAGCTTTATTGCATGAGTGACTAAGAAATGGGCCATGAGCCCCCCTCTACCATTCTGCTGAGACTGTCTGAATTGTGCAGCACTGTTTGTTTCCAGGATTAAATGGTAGCCCTGGCTCTGTGAGCACTGCATCACACCCATAATTTATTTTCAGATTTGTTAGCCCCATCAGAACAGTCACCTGTTCTTCCCACACTGTTGTGTGCAAGCCTGTATTCTCTAACACCTCCCTAGCTGGGTAAATACAGTCCCTCTGACAAACAGCTTGTGTTTTACATGAGAAAGAACAAAATGAAACTTCCAACCCACATAATATACAGCTTGTGCCTTGAACACTTCTGTGCAGGTTTATCCCTGCTTCAGGTCCTGAAATCACAAACTGGTTTTTTCAGTCTTGTTCTCAGCTAATCCCATATCCTCCCCACCAACTCTGCTTTGCCTTTTACAGCTCTCTGTGTAATGGGCCTCTGTTTAATGAGTTGAGGAGCTGTTTTCAGAGATCAAATACTGTTTTCAGTACACATGTACCTTCATCTACTAAAACAAATTCTATTGGCTTTGAGAAAAGAAGGGTTGACAGTGTAGGAAAAAAAAAGACTGATGAAGGGAAAGCTGGTGTGATTGCTGAGCATTCAGATTTGGGAGGCAAGAAGGGCTAGTGTTTATTCCTCCAGTGTTCTGTGTATCCATCACTCAGACAGAATCCCTGTTAGTGGAAATCTAATTCTTCAGTCACTGGCCAAAGTTAATTAATTTGTAAATATATTTCATCTTCTAAGTGACAGCCCTTTCTGACAGAGGAGCTGATAGAAAGAGCAAAGGGGTTAAGGTGTCATGTAACAGCACATTCAACCCAGGAGACTGAGGTGACATGAACTAGTTCCATCTCCTCCACAAGCTACCCTTCATAGCATGGAAAAGCTGTGATTAAAGTGAGGAGGGAAGCATTGCCCTTAATGCTCTGCTCCCGGTTGCTTCACCTCTTATAAGGAGAGTCCATCTAGCGCTGTGTTTGTCTAAACTTGCCTTTTTTTTTTTTGTCAGTGATTCCTTCTCCAGTAGTCTCATCTGTCTTCCACCTTGTACTGCTCTACTGTTTGGGTTCCTAATGAGCAAGAAGGGATTTTCTAGTTTTGACTGGAAGGTAATGCCTTTAAGGGCAGTGGCCACATGAATATGTGCTTTTGAGATGGCAGAAGTTCCCTTGAGAGACCCTGAGAAACTTGAAAACTGTGCTTATGGTGATACCATGAAGTTCAGCAAGGAAAATTCTGCATCTGTGGTAGAATAATCCATAGTGCAGGTCAGGAACTGTCTCTTAGAGTAGCAGCCCATCAGGGAAGGACCTGGGAGTTGAGGTACTAAACACGCAGCTGGGTATGGGCCAGCAGAATAAGACAGTCATCTTCCTGTAGCCCAGGACGAGAAGTGTTATTAACAGACCAAGGGATGCTCTTATTTTCCCCATGCAGTCATGCTGAGCCTTCATGAGGATATTATATCCAGTTTGGACTTCCTAGTTCTACAGGAGTGTTGAGAAACCAGGGAGGTTCACTGGAGGGCCTCTAAGATATTCAGGAACCAAGAAGGCATAGATGATGAGGAGAAGTTGAGGGAATTCTGTTGATTCAATCTGGTGGAAAGAGGTAGTAGAGAGAGGAAATAGTAACCATTAATTGCTTACTGAGTGACAAAAGTAAAAGAGCCAGGCTGTTCCCAGGAATGGCAAGTGATAAAGCAAGGATATTCTGGTTTTGGCTGGGATAGGGTTGATTTTCTTCCTCGTAGCTGGTACAGTGCTGTGCTTTGGATTTAGTATGAGAATAACGTTGATAGCACACTGATGTTTTAGTTATTGCTGAGGATTGCTTCCTCAGAATCAGGGACTTGTCAGCTTTCCATGCTCTTGCCAGTGAGCAGGTGTGTGGGAAACTAAGAGTGGACACAGCCACCACAGGTGACCCAAACTGGCCAAAGGGGTATTCCATACCAGGGAACGTCATGCTCAGTATAAGAACTGGGGGGAGTTGTCTGGGAGGGAGCAGGCTGGACATTGGTCAGTGAGTGGTGAGCTGATGGATTGTGTTTCGCTTGTTTCTCTCGGGGTTAATATTTCTCTCTCTCTCTCGCCTTCAGTCCCCCACTCGCCCCCCTGCTTATTTTCATTACATTTTTTATTATTAGTTTTAATATTTTATTTTGTTGTGTTTCAATTATTAAATGGTTCTTATCCTAATTCATGAGGTTTATCTTTTCTTTCTGGTTCGCCTCCCCACTGCAAGGAGGAGGTGACAAGGGGCTGTGTGGTACTTAGTTGCTAGTGGGGTTAAACCACAACAAAGGCACAGTGGATACAAGATGCAGCATTCAGGTGAAATGTTAAGAAAAACTTAATCCCTGGCATGGAAATATTCCATTATAGATTGCTGCAACATCTCCATACTTGGAGATTTTTAAGTCTTGTCTGNGGAACGTCATGCTCAGTATAAGAACTGGGGGGAGTTGTCTGGGAGGGAGCAGGCTGGACATTGGTCAGTGAGTGGTGAGCTGATGGATTGTGTTTCGCTTGTTTCTCTCGGGGTTAATATTTCTCTCTCTCTCTCGCCTTCAGTCCCCCACTCGCCCCCCTGCTTATTTTCATTACATTTTTTATTATTAGTTTTAATATTTTATTTTGTTGTGTTTCAATTATTAAATGGTTCTTATCCTAATTCATGAGGTTTATCTTTTCTTTCTGGTTCGCCTCCCCACTGCAAGGAGGAGGTGACAAGGGGCTGTGTGGTACTTAGTTGCTAGTGGGGTTAAACCACAACAAAGGCACAGTGGATACAAGATGCAGCATTCAGGTGAAATGTTAAGAAAAACTTAATCCCTGGCATGGAAATATTCCATTATAGATTGCTGCAACATCTCCATACTTGGAGATTTTTAAGTCTTGTCTGGACAAATCCACAGCTGACTTGATCTAGTTTTGAGTGGGAGATTAGGCTAAGTGATCTCTAGGGTTCCCTTCCAACAATCATTTCTGTCATTCTGTCTGTTGAATTTGTTCACTTTGATATAAAGAAAAACAAAATCAAAACCCTTTTAAGCTGAAGTTGCCAACACATACAATGGCCATCAAACCAAAGGCCTGCTATTCTGGAAAAATGAGCTTTCCGAAGCAGAAATAACAGTGTCTCTGTACAGCAATTGCAGGTTGTCTAGGACTCAGTCCTGGTCCATTCGTGCTGCGAAAATCTGTTTTGACAGAGAGGAAACTATGCTTCAGCTTCATTTAAATAGAATTTTAATGAATAAGATATAAAATTAATGTATTATGGGCAGCACCTTCCCTAATGTTGTTTATTTTGCTGTGCAATTTCTGAACTGATTATCTGGGACTACTAAGAAGCTGACACCACTAAAGTAACCCAGCAGTGAAATAGGTGGTAAAGGGGGCATTTAAATAACCATACTTAACTTTGGTGGTTACCATAACTTTCAGATTAGAGATGTTTGTTATTTTTGGAAATAGAAAAACAGATGATCAGAAGAACTTCACTGGGTTGGCCTGCACTTCGTTCACTTTTTCTTTTGAAAAATAGAAGGGTTAGAAATACACTTGCTAGAAATTAAAGTGCAGGTTCCAGGTCTTAAAACTCATGAGCCACAGGAAAAACTAACACGGCAATTAGTATTTCCATACTTTCTTTTCTTCTTTCTTTCCTTCTTTCTATTTCAAGAAAGTCTAAGAATTGATTTGGCTGTCTCTAGTTTTATTTTTGACATTGCACTAGAGCATTTGTTGTGAGCAGTGGCTAAATTGTCTCTGCAGAGATTAAATATGTATTTCTTTTTCCTTGGCAGGATGTAGAGCTTATACTGTGCATAGTATAAAATTTATGGCACCTTAAATTGTTTACTTCAAGTCATCTTGCTGGTTGTAAACAAAGGGAACAGGAGGTACTTAATCTCTTAGCAACTTTAACTAGCTCTAAAATTAAAAAAAAAAAGTTTTTGATTATAGAACTTTCCAGTTTATTTCACATTTACTTTTTCCTCTTCCATTAATAAGTAAAGACATACTTTGTTAAGTTCTTAGTAGGTGGGATTGAAGGGTCACCAGATTGCTAATAAAGGAACAAATTAAATATCAATACTAAATTAAAGTGTTGGCCAGGCTAGAGAGAAGTGAAAAACAGTATCTCTACTCTATTAGCAGCTTGGAAATCATGGAAAACTGTCAGCAGAAATCCACTGTCTTCCATAAATCATCCACTATCTTTGATGTGGCGGGCAAAAGAATTCACCAGTGACAGGTGCTGTCACAGAATATATTTATTCCACAAGTTTTTATTTTCTCTATCAGCTACAATGATGGACAATCATGTCTTGTTTCCCGAATGATGGCAATTTCTTAGAAAAATCTACAATTGCTGCCCTTGAAGACTGCCTGTTTCGTGATCCAATGTCAAAATCTATCTATATGCCTGTATAAAACACTTATCGCTGTGGTATTTAAGCACTCTACATGGATTAAAAATGAACAGTGAAGCTGCCTGGAGGATAGTCAGTAAAATCGACTTAAGTTTTGGATTTTGTGATATAATGTGATTTCATTGGGTTGACAGAGGGACACAAAGAAACATCAGACACTTCACAAAAATTTGGAAAAAAAAGCTGTTCTTACTGCTTTAACTCAAAAAGAGATTAAAGTATTGAAAAATTTGAGAATAAATTCTAGTTGTCAATGTGACTTAAACCTTGACATGCAAAAGAATAATGGTTTTTTACTTGTTTGTGTGACGGTGAGAGGTGGGTTTGTAATCACCCTATAATGGGCTTTGCCACTAGAATGACACCTCAGGAAGGAGAAAACTCTCACTGTCCTGTTCCGTTTTCCCCTCATCACTATGTCAGTTGAGTATTGACAAATAATTATGGCAGCAGGTTAAACAATGGCTTTAGGATGCAGGTTCTTTGGTTTTCAAGACTTCCATTAAAGGTGACACTTCCAAAGGCAAGTTGCTTGACCCTCTGAAAAAGTGGTCCAGGAGCATATTTGGCTCAACAAAGCACAAACCCTGCAATATGGGAAAAGACACTCTCAGCTAATGATTTGACTGTGTTCTCATCACCTCAGAAACCAAAGTTTTGTGAATCTTATGCAATCAGCTTATAAATTAAGAGTTCTTTAGAAAATCTTGTAATCATTGCACTTGTTGTGGATAATTCGGGAGATATAAATTATGCATTTGATGTTATGTACCTCTCATATCTTACTGTCAAGCTCTGAACTCTGTTTTGTTTCCATAGCATATTTTTTCACTACAAAACTATTCCACACCTTTTTTTTGACTACATGGGCTCCGTACTGAGTTGAGACATACAAGAGAGAAGAAATTAATGCACTGAGCCAACACTTACAATATAGGGATACCAAACCTTGTTGGGTAAATAACAGTGAGGAAAGGATACAGTTTCTCATAGTGGTAGAGGAAAGCTTATCATTGCTGTGTGATGCTTTGTCAGGCTATTGGTTGCATCAAGATGATAAAGGAGGGAAATTGAATAAAGAGAAGCTTATGGATATCCCTTGGGAATTGAAGAAGGCCCCCATCAATGGGGTTGGCAAAGGCATGTAGCTCTTGTCCCTCCTTTGAGAAGAGTTTCTTTTCCCTTAGAAAGCAGATGTAAAGAGGGAGCTGAGTAGGCTCTGGGAGTCACGCAGGAACTGAAAGAATTGACAGAGGCAGATGGTTCCCTACACCTGTGTCTAAGGCCCACACAATCAAAGCAATATGCAAAGAGCAAAAATTTCCATTGCCTTACAAGAGTTATTGGCTCATTCCAAGTATCTGTCTATAATTAAGGCATCAGCAAAATTCTGGCTTGTGCTCTTGCCGTCAACCATCTCCTTGGCACTCTGAAAAAAATAGCACCAATTTGTGTTGTGCTTGGCATCCACTGAGAAACTGTATTTTGGGATGATGCTGGAGAAGCTAATAAGGATGCCTGCCACAGTGAAGGGCGTATGTAAATTCCTTGGGGTAGACAGTAACTGGGAAATTGTACAGACAGATCTGAAGAAGATTCCAGCTGTCGATGATATGCCTACCCTAATGAACGGAGGGAACGTGCAGGTTGGTAAGCAGATGGCTTTGTGTGGCTGTCCTGATCAACAACCCAAGATCAGATTCATCCAGATATGCCATGAGAGATAGGATGCACGTTCTCACGAAGAGTTAGAGAAATAAATGGCAACTAAGGACCAAGGTCTTAACAGACAGGTAGTAGTTAATGTTAAACATGAAGCTACCAGAGCAGGTATCAGAGCATTTATCTATATAATGTCCTCAAAACTGAAGGCCAGTGAGCTATGTATCATAGCTGCAGCAAAAGCTGAATCTCAGTATATACAAGTTGAGAAGGATGTCCTAGCTTAGCTCATGGTGATGAAAAATTTCCAGCATGTGTTTGTTGGAGGCCTGTATTAGCTGAAACTGACTGCAAGCAATTCATCGTGGTTTCCAGGAAGCATTGGGCAGATGCCTACCAGGCATAGAGGGATTATTTTTTCTGACCAACTGCAATTGTACGACTTGCAAACTGAACAGTGGAGGAAGAGGTCTGGCGGCTGCAGTTGCACTCTTGAGCATTTGTAAGAAAGATTTATAGGAAAGCATACAACCAACCAAGGATATGTCAATCCGATTAAAGAAAGAAAAATCTCAACAGCCTTTCTAATATCAAGAAAATACGGAGTTGTCCTGATAATATAATTAAGCAATAGACCTTTTCAAAACTCAGTGAAACTATTAGCCAGAAGTTTATGTTCCCCGGTCCTTTTTAGGATTAAGAAGTTCTCAACACTGCAAAGGATTTTGTTTAAGGGCACCAGGATGATGGTCTGAAATGTGTTAGAGGGAAATATGATTAAAATGATACACGAAGGTCATTTACGGATTGAAAACTCTGAGAGAGGTCAGAGATATTTTCTAGTGTTCCTCAAATGAACAGTGATACTGAGGAAACTACCAAGGTGTCAGAAATAGAGGTCAGTGCACTAAAAGAGACCAGGTTGGCAGCACAGGAAAAATTTGTCCTTGAGCAAGAGAGACGTAGATTTGCAGAAAAAAAGTACTGGTTCCCTTTGAAAACTTACGTGAGGATGCTGCAGCCAAACAGGTGTTTGCACATGTCAAATCAATTTTTGCTAGAAATAGCATATGTGATACTTTCTGAAAATGGTAAGTTATTATGGTTGTGAAATGTATTGCGCCCCACTTGCAAAATAGAGGAAACCATATGGTAAGTTGATCCAGTGTAGGAACAGGAATGTGCGCTGTGACCCTGCTCCTCAAAAGTATTCTAACCCCTATTATTTACACAAGATGGATGTGCTCTCAGGGCATTACTGGGGGGACTTTTTTCTTAGTTTCGTGCCTGGGGTGGGAATGCTATTAAGGATCCTTAATGGAGGAAATAGGCGAAGTGTGCATCCAGGTAGTGGAAGAAGGACTTTGGAGGTACAGAGTCCTGAGGGCATAACTTAATCAGATTTTGGAGCTCCTGTTAACTTCTGGGCATATAGGCTGGATGAAGTCAACAGTAGAGATACAACTCATGAGCCTGATGGGAAGTTTTTGTTTGTATTTTTTCAGAATTAGATTAATAGGTTGGAAATTACATCTCACCCCAAGGTTTTCTCTAACACTGCTTACGATGTTGGAGCCCAGTTCTTGAAGAAGTACAGTAATGATCTATATCTGGTTTGACTTTTGTGGTGAAATATGATTTCATTAAGCATGTAAACGGAGCACTAAAGGACTGTCAGATATAAGCAAAGAGTTGGAAGTTGTTGGAGAAAATCTTTGTTGTTTATCGTGGATTTCTAATATATTTTTTCTGCATGTGTGGCTTTTAAGTCCACGAGTGCACAAAATACAGAGTTTTGAGACCAGGGCTAGTGAAATGCCACTCACTGCTTAATCCAGAGCTTTTTGCTTTTCAGAAAAGACACACGGGAGTGGCAGCCCTCATGTGGGAGGCTGTGCTGCACTTCTGCAGTGCTAGCCAGTGTAGGACCAGGGAGTTTGGCCCTTTAGCTCTCTGCCCACTGTAAATCCACTCCTGATCTTATCTAGAGTCGATATTTTATACTTTCCCCACTTGTCGACTTACACTCTCATTTCGGGTCTTATCTCAGATTATCCCTCTGATTCTTTCCTGCCTGTGCCACTTAGTCTTTCCCCTTCTATAGTCGTTTATTATTTAATACTCTTCCGAGGTCGTGTTTTGTTTTCAAACTCTGGAAAGCTGTTCAGAACGGCGTGCGTTCTGAAACAGCTGTACAAGCACACTGCTTTGTAGCTGTTTCACCCAGGTTATGGGTTTTAGCACAGGTGGACTATATCCCACAAGTTATGTGACACCTCTGTATCAGAGAGAGAGGCAAGTATCAAGTGTAGTACCCATCCAGGTAAGTTGCAAAAGCCTCTGTAGCTGCAGATGAGCACTAGAAACATGCTAGCACTGCATACTCTGAAGTTACTGATGGAACAAAATCGGGGCCACATCAATGCGGAGTTTCACTTCTGGGAAGGGGGCAGCTCTTTCAGTTGTTACCTTGGAATTAGCATGGAATATACCTGTTAGGTCTTTGTAGAAAGCCTGCCAATTTCCATTATTTCAGTCCAAAATGTCAGCTCCTGGGGTATTCAATACAGTTGCAGCATCTATGTTCTTTGTATACTTTAATTATGTAAATCATGTGTCAGTAATATGAAATCCCGGGTGGTGGGGAATAGCACAGCACAGGCAGTCTTCTAACAACATTGTTAATAGAGAACAAATGCTGCCTTGCATGTGTCCTTTCAAAAGCTGTCAATATTTAGTGCTCACAGAAGGTTAGATGGACAGGAGAGAACAACAACTCTTCACTGCCTCAGAGCCATCTCTCCAGCCTAAGCCAGATAGCAACAGCTGGTAGAGCAGACAGACAAGGCAGCACAAGGCGGTACTCCCAGCACAGCCAAGTGGTCCACAGGCCTGTCTTACGTAAAAAACAACTGTTAAGGAAAGAAACAAAGGGAAGCTGAACATAGCAGGGGTTCTTCATACTGTCTCAGTGCTCTGGCAGAGAGGGGTCATTATTTGTACGGTTTTTGTAAAGACTTGGAGAAATCAGTGCTCTGCAATACACACTGCTGCCTAGCTATTGCATTGGAACACTGCATGAACTGCACCACATGGATGCCTGAGCACTTTCCAGGCCTGCCTGTCCTTTGTGCTGACTGGTTTTAGAGATGCTGGTATCAGTGCTTGCCATGCGCCCAGGATTTTGTTCATCCCTATGCAGAGCAGCTACTGCGAGTTGCTGAGTACCCTTTGGGACACAAGGCACCAGACCACATGAGAGCAGCACTTTCCCTTCAGATAGTTTTGTTTCTCTCATCAGAGAGACACAGAGGACTCTTTCCTTTCTATTGCTCCTGTGCTCTGCATACAGCTCTTGGCACAGGTACGGCAGGGTGCTGCAGATTCAGATTCTTGTTCGAACAGAAGTGGTTGCTAGGGATGGATGGCGGGGCCAGCTTCTCAGTCAGGAAAACAAGTTGCCAAACATTTTAACAATTGCTGCTTTAAACATTTGCTACAAAGCAAATTTGGAAGAAAAATTAGTAGTGTCTAAATTGGTATATAAACAAACCCTGTCTTCTAAGAGAATTTCCCCCACCCTCCACCCAAGCTCCTTCAGAGGTTAACAGGCAAGTAACCAAGTTAGCACGTGGAAAGGAGCCAATGTCATTTCTTCTTTGACATGGACAACTTTGTCCTTCTGCCTGTCCCTCAGCTCTGAAGCACTGTCAGCATCTCCATAACACCTGTATCCACGTTCAGAATTGTTGTGCTTGCCTGCACATCCTCCATTTCCCACAAAGTGCTTCTGGCTTGCAGGATACAAGAGGAGGAGGTTGATTGAAGCCTCTGTGGAGATATTAAAGGAACAGGTAGCAGCTGTGGGAGACATCTCTGTTCCAACTGGTATAGGGATGTACCTATGAATTTTCTCCTAATTTCTATGCTCAAGGAAAAGAAAGAAAAAAGGGACTCGAATGCTTTCTTGGACACAGACTTTCAGAGGGGCCATAACACAAGTCACTCTCTTTCTATGTTTCATGCCTACATAGGGTTATAGCAATGCTCTTTCTCTCTTAAGGATTTTCTAAGGCAACATATAAATAAGATTTTGGAAAGTGGAAATAATGCCGTGATAGGTATATAAACTATAAAAGCCTCTAAAATTATGTGTAGTAATTAAAGTGTATGAAAAAGAAAATCTAACAGTGATGTAATGATATATGCCACCTGCTTTCCTTTTTTTCTTTTAAAACAGCTTAAATTTACAAATGACTTACCTGCATTGATTTTGAGAGGAATTAAAAGGCCCTTCATATTCCACTGACAAATCACTCTCTGAATTTGTTTACTGTTGAACTCTACAAGGGAAAATGAAAGAAGATTACTTTTAAAGAAGAAACTAAAGCTTTAGCAGTGACTGGTCATTGTATCTTAAATCTCTTGCTTTTGATGACCCATTCTGTTTGCAGAAGTTTATAGTGTCTTAAAGCAGTAGTTTAAACTGCTAAGTTCTGGTCCTAGAAATCAGGAGTGTCTAGAGAATGAGGGGGATTTTCTTTTTCTTCTCTTTTAACTAGTATTTTAGTCACAATGCATGCATTTTAAGGGTTCTGTGGACTCCAGTGATCAGTACTATATTGTGTGGAGCTGCAGTGGCTATTTTCCGTATCATTGAAAATTACAGGTGGTTGTGAATGTTCCACGGGAATGATTTTCTGGGAAAAGGTTTTTTAGAAAATTGAAACTTTCTTTTGGGAAATCAAAATGAAAGACTTCATTTTATTGTCAGTTAAACCTAAATCATAAAACTTAATTTTACAGAAGTGAGCCAAATGTTTTATTTTGACTCAGTTCAATACATGTTTAATTTCAACTTTCCAGTTTGCTGGGGGACCAGAATGAAGGTTGAAATGTCAATATTTCTCACTGGGTGGGAATGTTACAGAGCTATACTCAAAGTGTAGTTGAAAAATTCTTCTTTAGGTATCATGGACCAAAACTGCTCATTCTGAGGCTTTTTTCAGTATATGCTTCTTTTGCTGGGTGGTGAAGGAAGAAAGTCAATCCAACAGTTACCTCCTTACTCAGTTGTAAATCAAAAGCAGGACTTAAACCAGTGACATTTCAAGCATAGCACCTTTAGGTAGCACCTTAAAGCTCAAGCCCCTACTGTGTGATTTAAAATCTCTTTTTCACAGGCAAAACTGTATCAGGCTCTTTTTCTAACTTTTGCCCAGGCATTGCTGGTAGGGAAGGGTGGTCCATGCTAAGCTGGTCCAAGTGGCGTTCTGTGCCAGGCGTTCCTCCATTTCTGCTACCAGTGGCTCAGGCCCGTAGGCGGTGGTGTTTGGAAATGCTTGTGCACTCTGCATAACTTGTAA
>VZRS01014025.1:485565-517760 GCA_013398055.1 Ifrita kowaldi
TGTATTTTTTCAGAATATTAGATTAATAAGTTGGAAATTACATCTCACCCCAAGGTTCTCTAACACTGCTTACGATGTTGGAGCCCAGTTCTTGAAGAAGTACAGTAATGATCTATATCTGGTTTGACTTTTGTGGTGAAATATGATTTCATTAAGCATGTAAACGGAGCACTAAAGGACTGTCAGATATAAGCAAAGAGTTGGAAGTTGTTGGAGAAAATCTTTGTTGTTTATCGTGGATTTCTAATATATTTTTTCTGCATGTGTGGCTTTTAAGTCCACGAGTGCACAAAATACAGAGTTTTGAGACCAGGGCTAGTGAAATGCCACTCACTGCTTAATCCAGAGCTTTTTGCTTTTCAGAAAAGACACACCGGAGTGGCAGCCCTCATGTGGGAGGCTGTGCTGCACTTCTGCAGTGCTAGCCAGTGTAGGACCAGGGAGTTTGGCCCTTTAGCTCTCTGCCCACTGTAAATCCACTCCTGATCTTATCTAGAGTCAATATTTTATACTTTCCCCACTTGTCGACTTACACTCTCATTTCGGGTCTTATCTCAGATTATCCCTCTGATTCTTTCCTGCCTGTGCCACTTAGTCTTTCCCCTTCTATAGTCGTTTATTATTTAATACTCTTCCGAGGTCGTGTTTTGTTTTCAAACTCTGGAAAGCTGTTCAGAACGGCGTGCGTTCTGAAACAGCTGTACAAGCACACTGCTTTGTAGCTGTTTCACCCAGGTTATGGGTTTTAGCACAGGTGGACTATATCCCACAAGTTATGTGACACCTCTGTATCAGAGAGAGAGGCAAGTATCAAGTGTAGTACCCATCCAGGTAAGTTGCAAAAGCCTCTGTAGCTGCAGATGAGCACTAGAAACATGCTAGCACTGCATACTCTGAAGTTACTGATGGAACAAAATCGGGGCCACATCAATGCGGAGTTTCACTTCTGGGAAGGGGGCAGCTCTTTCAGTTGTTACCTTGGAATTAGCATGGAATATACCTGTTAGGTCTTTGTAGAAAGCCTGCCAATTTCCATTATTTCAGTCCAAAATGTCAGCTCCTGGGGTATTCAATACAGTTGCAGCATCTATGTTCTTTGTATACTTTAATTATGTAAATCATGTGTCAGTAATATGAAATCCCGGGTGGTGGGGAATAGCACAGCACAGGCAGTCTTCTAACAACATTGTTAATAGAGAACAAATGCTGCCTTGCATGTGTCCTTTCAAAAGCTGTCAATATTTAGTGCTCACAGAAGGTTAGATGGACAGGAGAGAACAACAACTCTTCACTGCCTCAGAGCCATCTCTCCAGCCTAAGCCAGATAGCAACAGCTGGTAGAGCAGACAGACAAGGCAGCACAAGGCGGTACTCCCAGCACAGCCAAGTGGTCCACAGGCCTGTCTTACGTAAAAAACAACTGTTAAGGAAAGAAACAAAGGGAAGCTGAACATAGCAGGGGTTCTTCATACTGTCTCAGTGCTCTGGCAGAGAGGGGTCATTATTTGTACGGTTTTTGTAAAGACTTGGAGAAATCAGTGCTCTGCAATACACACTGCTGCCTAGCTATTGCATTGGAACACTGCATGAACTGCACCACATGGATGCCTGAGCACTTTCCAGGCCTGCCTGTCCTTTGTGCTGACTGGTTTTAGAGATGCTGGTATCAGTGCTTGCCATGCGCCCAGGATTTTGTTCATCCCTATGCAGAGCAGCTACTGCGAGTTGCTGAGTACCCTTTGGGACACAAGGCACCAGACCACATGAGAGCAGCACTTTCCCTTCAGATAGTTTTGTTTCTCTCATCAGAGAGACACAGAGGACTCTTTCCTTTCTATTGCTCCTGTGCTCTGCATACAGCTCTTGGCACAGGCACGGCAGGGTGCTGCAGATTCAGATTCTTGTTCGAACAGAAGTGGTTGCTAGGGATGGATGGCGGGGCCAGCTTCTCAGTCAGGAAAACAAGTTGCCAAACATTTTAACAATTGCTGCTTTAAACATTTGCTACAAAGCAAATTTGGAAGAAAAATTAGTAGTGTCTAAATTGGTATATAAACAAACCCTGTCTTCTAAGAGAATTTCCCCCACCCTCCACCCAAGCTCCTTCAGAGGTTAACAGGCAAGTAACCAAGTTAGCACGTGGAAAGGAGCCAATGTCATTTCTTCTTTGACATGGACAACTTTGTCCTTCTGCCTGTCCCTCAGCTCTGAAGCACTGTCAGCATCTCCATAACACCTGTATCCACGTTCAGAATTGTTGTGCTTGCCTGCACATCCTCCATTTCCCACAAAGTGCTTCTGGCTTGCAGGATACAAGAGGAGGAGGTTGATTGAAGCCTCTGTGGAGATATTAAAGGAACAGGTAGCAGCTGTGGGAGACATCTCTGTTCCAACTGGTATAGGGATGTACCTATGAATTTTCTCCTAATTTCTATGCTCAAGGAAAAGAAAGAAAAAAGGGACTCGAATGCTTTCTTGGACACAGACTTTCAGAGGGGCCATAACACAAGTCACTCTCTTTCTATGTTTCATGCCTACATAGGGTTATAGCAATGCTCTTTCTCTCTTAAGGATTTTCTAAGGCAACATATAAATAAGATTTTGGAAAGTGGAAATAATGCCGTGATAGGTATATAAACTATAAAAGCCTCTAAAATTATGTGTAGTAATTAAAGTGTATGAAAAAGAAAATCTAACAGTGATGTAATGATATATGCCACCTGCTTTCCTTTTTTTCTTTTAAAACAGCTTAAATTTACAAATGACTTACCTGCATTGATTTTGAGAGGAATTAAAAGGCCCTTCATATTCCACTGACAAATCACTCTCTGAATTTGTTTACTGTTGAACTCTACAAGGGAAAATGAAAGAAGATTACTTTTAAAGAAGAAACTAAAGCTTTAGCAGTGACTGGTCATTGTATCTTAAATCTCTTGCTTTTGATGACCCATTCTGTTTGCAGAAGTTTATAGTGTCTTAAAGCAGTAGTTTAAACTGCTAAGTTCTGGTCCTAGAAATCAGGAGTGTCTAGAGAATGAGGGGGATTTTCTTTTTCTTCTCTTTTAACTAGTATTTTAGTCACAATGCATGCATTTTAAGGGTTCTGTGGACTCCAGTGATCAGTACTATATTGTGTGGAGCTGCAGTGGCTATTTTCCGTATCATTGAAAATTACAGGTGGTTGTGAATGTTCCACGGGAATGATTTTCTGGGAAAAGGTTTTTTAGAAAATTGAAACTTTCTTTTGGGAAATCAAAATGAAAGACTTCATTTTATTGTCAGTTAAACCTAAATCATAAAACTTAATTTTACAGAAGTGAGCCAAATGTTTTATTTTGACTCAGTTCAATACATGTTTAATTTCAACTTTCCAGTTTGCTGGGGGACCAGAATGAAGGTTGAAATGTCAATATTTCTCACTGGGTGGGAATGTTACAGAGCTATACTCAAAGTGTAGTTGAAAAATTCTTCTTTAGGTATCATGGACCAAAACTGCTCATTCTGAGGCTTTTTTCAGTATATGCTGCTTTTGCTGGGTGGTGAAGGAAGAAAGTCAATCCAACAGTTACCTCCTTACTCAGTTGTAAATCAAAAGCAGGACTTAAACCAGTGACATTTCAAGCATAGCACCTTTAGGTAGCACCTTAAAGCTCAAGCCCCTACTGTGTGATTTAAAATCTCTTTTTCACAGGCAAAACTGTATCAGGCTCTTTTTCTAACTTTTGCCCAGGCATTGCTGGTAGGGAAGGGTGGTCCATGCTAAGCTGGTCCAAGTGGCGTTCTGTGCCAGGCGTTCCTCCATTTCTGCTACCAGTGGCTCAGGCCCGTAGGCGGTGGTGTTTGGAAATGCTTGTGCACTCTGCATAACTTGTAATTGCTCGTCGTTCTAAGCAGGGGGAAAGGCCAGTGGCCACCAGCATCAAAACTGGAGCAAGACCCAGTTGGACAGTATGAGGAGGGCTTCAGTCTAGGGAGGCAGAAGAGGCTATAAAACTGAACTGCTTCCCAAGGCAGCTTGAAAATCAGTGCACCCTTCTCCATGTTCTCGCTGTTCTCTCTCCCAGGAGCAGCGCTGCCTGTGCTCCTGAGTCCTTCTCCTTTTTTCCTCTTCCTATTCATGATGTCTGATCTATGGTCCCCAAATGTGGGGCGAGACTGCCTGTCTTTGCAAACACAAGAGTGAGTCTTTATGTGTGTCACCAATAATTTCTAGAGCTTAAATGGCATCTTATTTCACATAACTTCTAAAATGTGTTTATGATCCTTCCAAAACAGCTTCCTTGTATTTTTCTGTGGGGAGTATCCGTGACTGGCGTTTCTGAGCTCTTCTGTCTTGCATGCCAAGCCAGGAGTTGTGTTACTTCAGTCTGTGAGAGCCTGTGAGAGCCTGTAATCGTTTGGTGAAGAGGAGAGAGTGAAGTAGCAGCTTTCCCCTGTGCTGCTCCCCCAGCCATTACTGACTCATTAAAAACATTTACTTCTTATTAATGCATCGTGGGCAGTGTCTGAGCAGTAGCTGTGATGGGAGTTAGGAAAACGGAGGTTTGTGTGTTTGAACAGAGAGAAACCTGCATGAGGGACAATACCTTCTGCTTTTAATGTTGTCTTAAAGCATGCAAGTCAAGGTGTTATTAAACAAATGCATCTGCCTCAATAGGATGTCAAGGGTGACAGCCTCTTCCGTTCTCTTCGTGATTGTCCTAAAAGTAGATGTTTGATCAAGATCATATACTTTGTCAGGGGAGATCCTACATTAACCCCCCAATCCTCCTGCCACCCCCAAAAGCAAAGGTCCCTTTAATCAGCTGCTCGAGTGCTGTACCAATTACCTCCCTACAGGGTGACCTTTTTATCTCGTAATGGCATTTTGGAATCCAGTCCCCCTAACCACACTGGGAGTGTATGCGTGTCACATTTCCAATTCTGTCTCTCTTTTTCTCCCTGCTGTTGTTGGCACTGAATACGGACTAATATATTCATGACCTAATTAGAGTAATTTTTGCATAATAACGACCTCCCGGGGGGAAACTTTTTTGGGTGATTTTTGCATGTACGTGTGTGTGCACACTCACACTGTTCAGATACATTAACTGGAACAAGTGTTTCTTAATTTTTAAGTGTTTCTCTGGTTATTAGAAATATTTTTTATGTCATTTAAAATGGAAATGATGGAACAGGAGACCCCAGAGGAGGCAAAGATTGTTAAATTTTTTTGCTCTGGATTTCCTCTGTTACTGTGAAACTTGTGTCCTCTCTTCTGAATGTCCAAGACAGTATCATGCTGCCTTGCCATTATTAGATCTCAGTGCTTGCAAGGCTTCATCTTATCCTTGCCAGCTTCATCCTTCCCCTCTGTTACTCAGCTTCTTTCCCTCATGTCCTCATTCGACCTTCAGTTTTCAAATGAATCCTTCATTTCCTGCAGTAGTCACTTATTTGACCTTATCTTCACTGAAGGCCTGTGCTCTTTTCCTCTGTCTCTGACATCTCAGTCCAAATTTTTGTGATCTGCTGTAGTTGGTGCCCATCTTTGCAGGCTGTCTCTGCCTGTCATGACCCTTACTTCTTTACTGTCTGATTTACCAAGTACTTGATGTCTCCTACATTCCTTTCTGACCCTTCTGTTTTCCCTCACTTCGCAGTTTCCACTTTCTTCTCCTCTTCAACTTGCACTGATATGTTTCCTGAAATACAGCTTCCACTCTCTGCCGTCTCTTCTTGAGCTCCAGTTCTTCCTTCACTTCCAGTCCTTGCTGGTTCTTAGCTATGGTTTTCCATTTTCAGTTTTCTAGAGATTGTAAGTGCAGCCCTTTCTGGCAGAGATCATGGGCCACATTCCTCAGTATTTCACTAGTATAAATAAAGGAAGTCTATTGTCCTTGACAGTGTTAGTAGAGACTTGCACCAGCAGCATATGTTTATTTTCAAAAGCATATTAATCATATTTTCCCTAAATTGCTGTTTAAAGAGCATTAAGCAATAGTGTTCAGATCACTTACTTGCTCTAAAATGACACTACCGGATGGGTTTGCTGAAATTTTTATTTTATTTGCTCTCTGGTTTCCTATGTATTTATTTTAGTTGCAGTAAATAGTTCACTAGGAGTTTATGTCAATAAGGAAGATAAGCTTTCCATAGTCAAATGTTTTCTGGTGTTGGAAAAGCTCCTTATGCCTTATGTGCTTCCAGCTCTGGGCTCTCCATACTCAGCACTGCTGGCTTTGTCCTGTATCACTTCCTGTGATTCCCCATTTATCCTTTGTACGTGCAAATCTGGAAACCTTGTGAAGGCCTCGTGTTATTGACTTGAGCAGATCACTGTTTAAAAGCCAGGATGAGCTTTCCCTGGATCTGCAGATCCATCTCCTGCCTCTGTTAGAGTCCTCTTTTCCTATGCCTAACTGCCAGCTTGCATCATGCCTGGCTGACAGCATCCCCTGTCAGTTCCAGTGTGCATACATGTGCCAACAGAGGATGGAGAATTAAATTAGCATACCCCAAAACAGTTGTTATCAAAATCTTGTTTTGTAAAAAAGGCTGTGGGAATGTATCTGTCCATATTAGAAAAGGAAATGTTCCTCAGTGCTGTTCACTGTAGCACAAATGTTTTTTGGGATAGCTGCAAGGTACAGTATGCTGAACTGGGGTGTTCATCAGCTTGCCTCACATCCTGGCATCCCTGTGCTTTGGTATTGCTTCTTGCACTGCTTTCCTACATTCCTAAGCCTTGGCATGTACAAGAGAAGGTGCACGTGATAAATGGGAGCCACTGCAAATATAGAATGCAGCTGGAGAGTTGCCATCATCTCTTTAAAGCCATGGCTCAAATGCACCTTATTATTTCATTGTCTCCACGTGCAGATTCAAGCCAGGCACATGAATTGTGTGTTAATAACCACAGACTGGGGGGTAATGGGCTTAGGAGGGAGTGAGCAGGTACAGATGTCAGGGCTCTGAAAGTTGCTTGATTAGTGTATAAAACTGAAGGTGCTATAGGAACAGGTGGGCTTGGGTGTGGGGATGGAAGACAAAAAAGAAGGTGTGGATAGATTTGAGGTAATTCTGAATATTTTCACAGCACTTCTGCCTAATGTTCCATCTGTGCTTTTGTGCTGCACATGGAAGGGAAGGCATATCCCTTTCAGATCACTACAGGAAGGGTGATTTTGAGGATTGTGATAAGCTCTGCACATGGGGGAATAATTCATAACCAGAACACAGGAGGCTGTAAGAGTCCTGTGCCAAGTATTTTTGGTAACCTTTTCAATCTGCTGTCTGTTGTTCTTTGTCTGTATTGTTTCCTTCAGTCAGGCAAAACTCATATCTTATTTATCCTTTTCCTTCTTGTAATACTCAACAGTAACTTAAGAAGGAATATCTCTTGTGCTAAAATAGAAAAGCAGAGTGATAGAAGGGGGGACCACTGCATTTAAGTGGGAAACAGTTAGAGAAATGGAAAACACATAATTTGATTCTTTGCCATATCAAGCCTGTATTCCTAACTTTCCAGAAGTTACATGGCACCTGCAACTTTTATTCCCACATTCTTCTATTCTTCAGAGCTTCAGGTAAGAATGCCTAAATGGGCATGTTTTGAGTCTGAACTCTGACCACTTGATCCTTGCATTTAGGCTTTCCGAAGCTGATTTTCTTAGGAAGTTACTGCTATATGCTGCTTCTGTCACCCACTCCTTTAGAAATCAATCTCGTGGTACTTCCTGTGAGCTTGACCAGAAAATCAACAGATCCCGTGACAGCATGACAGCAACAAACACAGGTACACAGGATATCTTTGAAGTGGAAGCAAGATTAGGGTTTTGGGGTACCATTTATAAAGATCTTTGACTAAAGAGTCACTATCCCTTGCTCTTGGCCTTATTATGTCCCTAAACAGGGAATAATGTGGGTTTTTCTAATCTAAGTTTCTGATGGGTGCTCGATTGCAGGATATTTCTCTCAGTCTCTTCATGTAGGTTTCTGTTGCAGTATCCCATTGCTATTGCTGTTATGTGCTCTAGGTTTACTGGAGTAAAGGCATTTCTTGATCAATTCCTCTTATTACCCTTTCCTATGAAGATGGATCTGGTGACAAAGTTGACCATATATTAGAAATCAGGAGCCTTGGTTTGGCCTTACAGTTAAAGAACTAACAGTGACTCAGGATGCACAAATTAGATTTTCCAAAGAATTTACTTCAGAAGTGCAAGGCTTGACATTTAAAGTACAATGAGAAATCCAAAATCATCATCTACTGTTTTCTTGACACCAGGTGCATCTTACTGCTGTACCCAAATGGAATAAATCTGGAATAGAAAAGGGAATGACACTCAAGTGTACTTGAGGGTCTGGAGCTCTCAAAGGCAAGAAAAGAGAGAAACAGACAAAACAAAAAGTAGAAGAAACTGTTTTAGGCTGAATAGAGGAAAAAATTAAATTCAACAACCCCTGACAACTTTCTAGGACTGCTCACAGTATGGTACTAGGACAGCATGAAAATATACCCCTGCTAATTCCCTATTCCCTAAAAATCTTGAGATGAGTAAAGATCGAAAGGCAGAGAGATCTTGCTTCCCTTTTTTGACACATTTCCACAGATACATAGTTAATCCTTAAATTTTGTATTGTCTGTTCTGTTCTGACTATATCATTTCAGGTCCAACCATTTCATCCTCTTGAGGATTTCTAAGGGAACAAAACCTCAGCCTGAAAAAATGGGGCTTTATTCCTTTGTCTCATGTCACCTCTTTTCTTGATTAACTGCAGCAAGCGTCTTGGGGAGAAGGGAGTCTGTGGCTGCTGGGTAATCTGGTTCAGAAGGTTTCTTTAACAGCTGGATCAATAACTGCTTCTTCCAGATGCCCGTTTCCTTGATTGATCTGGTTGACTTTTTCCCTTTCCATCATCCATTTTTTTTTTTTTTTCTTGGCACTTCATTTTAATTCATCTACAAATGACCCTCCCCNCTGCTTCTTCCAGATGCCCGTTTCCTTGATTGATCTGGTTGACTTTTTCCCTTTCCATCATCCATTTTTTTTTTTTTTTTTCTTGGCACTTCATTTTAATTCATCTACAAATGACCCTCCCCCTCTCCAGATGCCACTGTATATTTAACTGCTGCCTGGCTGTTCTGGGGACTTGGCATATCCCTAGCCCTGGGACCCTTTTGCAGGAAAAAAGCCTCAAACTCTCATTAAATAGCCTTTTCTGGGCAAGGCAGTGGACTGCCTTGTCCCAGTCTTCCTTGCAGGAGCCAAGCCTCCCCTGAGAAGGAGGGTAGGTCGGTGCCTCACCTGGTCATGCTGAGACAGCCCAGACCCAGCAGGGTTTATTAGTCTGGGTTCTGTACCCCACCTTGCTGTGAGCAACATGTGCCTCCCTGCTCTGCCACCAGCACTTTCCTCTTCTCCCCTCCCACCCTCCCCTCCTGTATGTGCAGAAGGCACTTTCTTTGGGCTCTGACTGAAGAGTAAAACCTGCAGGACCCTTACCCACCATTATCCTCGATAAAGTGCGTTGTGTGAACACCAGCACCCTTTTCTCATCCCAAGGAGGAGTGACCATAAAGCTCTCGTGTACCCGTGAGAGCACTGAGGCCCTCACATTACAGAGCTCTCTGGTTTATGAGACTGCAGGCCAGTGCTGGATCCTCCACTCACCCATAAAACAGTTCACAAGCCCCAGCAATTGGTTCCATCTCACCTTCCAGCAGGGCTGAGTTTTTTCATTGGAAAAATGCAGACATTTTCGATTGGAAACTTGTTTCCAGTTAACATTTTTTTCATTGGAAAGTGCCTTTTGGTCTTCCAATATTAATTCACGGTGTTGTTATATCATTTCCGAATCAAGAAACTGTAAAAACACCTTGCTTTCATTTAAATACAATGTTTCCAATTCTCTAAACCAAATGTTTGGATGTGTGTTAAAATTTTATTTCATAGAAAATGTCAAAGTTGTTTGGCTTTGTTCTGACTTAGAATGAAATAAAATCTTGATGTTGCTTGCAGTATGGGAAAAATGAAAGAAAAAACCCAAAAGCTCTCAGCAGGAAAAGTCTCCAGGTCTCTAACCTACTCTAGGAAAACTGATATTCTTGTCAATATTGGGATTTCCTCCAGACTCCATCATAATGCATGTACCTCTGCTGGTTGTGGAAATGGGAGATTTACCAGCACACTGGGGTGCCATGTTCCCCTACAACAAAGTATTGTCTAAATCTGTTGTGTAGGCAGAACACTGAGAGTTGGTCTGCCAGTATGTCAGGCAACTGGACCTGCGCTCAACCAAAATTAGGCAAGGCTGAGCAATAAATTAAGCAGAGCTCAGCAGAGCCATAAATTGCCAGGCAGAAATGCTTATTGGCTTTTGGCAAATTTACCAGGGTTAGGAGAGCTCCTTTTGAGTTCGCTGAGGAATCACCACTTTGTCTTCAGGCCTGAGACCTTTGTGCACCCATTCCATCGCTTTGATTAATCTGACGCCAGAGACACACACACAAACACATGCATCCAGTGATCCAAGCTGAAAGCATTCCAGCCCAAAAAGGATTTTGAAGAGAAATTGCCTCTGGATTTTCAGATTCATGAGTCTTCAAGGGGCACCTTTTGAGATAAACTTAATTAAGCAAGTCATTCTATTAATCAGTTCTAATTACTCATGCAAATCACAAGTGCTCTGGTCTGTGGTTAAGTGAAACCTGATTTGATCCCAAGTGCAGCCAGGCTCAGTAAGTCCAGTGGGTATTTTCAAGAACGTGCCTTTACTGATCTTCCTGCTTCTCTCCAGATACAGTAATCTTCTGGAGACTGTAATGTGAATTGATTAGTTGTCATGGGCCACAATGCTATTAACCTAAACACTGGGAAAGGGGATGGAAAGCAGAGTATGGAGCACAGGAATTCTTTCTCTCCATCTGTTTGGTACACTCGTGTGCCTGTGCACAGGAGAAGGTCAAGACTATGGGCACGTAACAGGGAAGGCAAACTACGTGTGTGAAATTGCTTTCAAGTCAAAAAGAGCTGTCTACCCTTTTCAAAGCAGAAATCTGCAGTGACTGTTTCCTGGGAACCAGGGAGCCAGATTTGTCGAAGGGACATGACTCAGAGTAGGGCACGATCCTGTGTGACTTGGGGCCCCAATATGCCATTCTCAATCTTAATCCCGCTATGTAAGACAGCTGTGAATAACTCAGTATTAGCCCGGCAGGGAATGTGGACAGCAGAAGTAAATGAGTGAGTGATTGCTGGCTTCACCTTGATTGATTTGCGTAACACAGTGGTGTTGGTTAAAGGGCTGTGAACATGGGTTTGTTCTTTTCCTTGCCTTTAAAGTGTCAGCAGCATAAATATTCATTAGCATAAGAGTGGTGTTAACACTTCAAAAAGGATCCTGCTTCACAGAGTCTCGGCTGTGAGACCTATGCCTTTGATTACATCAGAGCAGAGAAACTCCTTTTGCGTGGCCTGGGGTTTCCCTGGACCCCGACCCTGGTTACCATCTCCAGTGGGCTGCATTCAGAGTATGCCAGTGGAGCCAAGGGCTTTACCAGTGCAAGCTTCAAGGCAGAACACACTCCTTCTATCAGCTTGAACTACCATCTTACCATGCATCTCCCCTGAGCTGAGCTCAGTGTTGCTCAGGCACTGGCTGAAGATCCCTCACAGGGCAGCCGAGGCTGTGGGTTCGTGATGATTATTTGTCTATTTGCATGCACGCGTGCTCACCCTGCACGCACACATCCATGTGCATTCTCCCTCCCTTTCGCACTTGCTTGCATGACTGGCAAAATGAGCTACAAGCAGATAAAAATTGAAACACAGAAGAGAGCAAATTACAACATGTTCAATTATCTTTTTCGAAATCATTCTTCATCTCTGCTCTACTCAGTGCCTGGTAATGTTTCCTTTGTAATCTGACAAGGGCGGGTTTTTTCCATACATTTTTTATCCCCTCTCTTGGGTGGCAAGGTGGTCACAGAATGAGGACGTGGGGAGAAGTCGTAGCAGGGCCAAACATTTCAGGCTGTGTTAACTGGAAATCCAAAAGACCAACGCTTGTTTGGTCTCTGTTCAACAGCCTGAGCAAGGAGTTCTCTCTCTGATAATTGTGAATGTTTTTTCTTGCTGCATGCAAATACTACAATGGCAAACACTGATTCTCTCCCCACCACTTTCTTGCCAGGGAGGCAGGCAGAGGTAACTTTGCCTTGTTTGCTTCCTCGCTGTTGTACTGCACTCTTGACAAGCACTGCCAGCTTCCTGCTGGCCTCGCCCAGGGCTTTGATAATTAACATGCTACATCTCCTGGCTCCTTCCACCAGCCCTCTGAGATAAGAAGGACTCAGGTAGCCCTGGCTACCTCCAGTTTTCCTTCTCCTTTGACTAGGAAACTTTAGCATTCCTCCTGGATTGACAGTGCTGGTGATGAAATTTTTCTGCCAGTTTACCAGAAGGATATTCCTTCCATGTCCCTAAAGACTGGCACGAAGGGATCACCCTTTGGGTTGAGAGGAGCTTTTGTTCTTTATGGTCTGTTTAGCTTTTGGCCTCTCTACTGAGGAACTGTCTGTGAATATAGAGTCAAGTGCAGTAGTAATAATGTTTTAATAATGAGGATACCTGTCTGCAGTAAAACAAGATTACATCAAGACATTTTATGCAGTTCTCATGTAAGTTAGAAATGACTTTTGGTGATGCCAGCAGGGATTGCATTAGAGAACTGAACAATAAGTGCCAGAAATTACCCATTAAAATTGGGAGAGATTTCTTCAAGTAATGAAACATATTTAAACGTGCGTGTTATAAAAGTGAAATGGTTGAGCAGCTTCCAAGTCATATTATGTCTGGTAAAAAGCCTGATCAGCTTAAATCTGGAAAGGAATATTTTGTGGTTTAAAGTAAAAGCAGCTGTTTTTTTAATTGTTATTAGTACCGGTGTAGTAGGGTTAGTGGGATGTTCTTGCACAGGTTAGAAGAGACCAGAGAAGAAGTGTAAGCAGCCCGAAGCACTTGTACTGCAATACCTAGACAAGATTAAAGATGGCAAAAAGCAATTGTCTTCCTCCCTGTTTGTGGGAGGACTGTCTTGCTCACAGCTGCTCAAAGACATGTTGGAGGAACTGGAAACTTAGCCCATCTTTTGGGAATCTTAGCTTAACACTCAGTGCTAAAACAATGTTTTCTGTTGGTTACCATCTATGTTCATCTTTCAGGGGAAGACTTGAGTCTGGCGCATGAATTGTCCTCAGGCATTCCAGCAGCCATGGAGATATCCTTAAACTATCCACCCAAAAACCCAAATAAAAGAGCAGTGTATTCATGCTGAAAATCAATGAGAGCACCTAATGAGAAAGAAATTGCACTTGTTACGGTTCTGCAAATATTAAACCCCTGCCCCACAAAATCAGAGAAAGTAGGAATACCCTTTTATATTGTCTCCAGTGAATGTATGGAAAAATAGGGACATAATAGAGCCGTTATTTAACCAGCATCACACACTAAAACAGGGAAAACCTTTTTAAGATCTACATATTATCAAATATAGCATCATTTTTCAAGCCAGTAAAGTGCAAAATGCAGACAGTCATGGTGTTGCATAAATGACATTTGAGGTGCTCCAAAGTGACAGTTTAAGGGACTTGCATGTTTTGAGTAGCAGTTCGAAACAATTTTAACAAGAGGCCTCAAAACCAGAGTCCCTAAATCACTGGCCACTTTTGCAAATGCAGGCCTACATTTTTTTAAAATTCACTTCTAATAATTTAAAGTGTCATCTAGGGAAGTAACATTTGGGTTTAAATTTATGGAACCAATTGAATGTGTGATATAAATCTATATCACTCAGCAGTTACTCCAAGAGTGAATCTTGCAGAGATTTTTATTCTGATAGTGGCCCTTTAAAAGAAAAAGAGCAGGGAGGTATTGAATTGGAACAACCCAGCATCTCTCTTGTGTTTGTCTTTGATAAACACTGCAATTTATTTAAAGCACATGGAAGGGAGAAAAAATATGGCAAAGTTAAATCCCAACAAATTGTTTTATATTTACAAATGAATTAGATTATTTGCATTTGTTGTGTTTTTGAGTTTCTTTGAAACTGCAAATTAATGAGAAAAAATTATTTCCGAATCTTATTTTACTTAAAGGCGAGTTTAGCGAAGGCAATTTGCATGTAAATCAACGTTTACCTGACGCGTGCAATTTCCACAGTTAGATAAACCATAACATGAAACAGATGAAAGACATGGGAACTGTATAAAAATTCTTTGAAAGATAATAGGCGGCAGTTTGCAATAAATATTCATTAAGTGAGAGGGTGCCCTGTTCTCTCTCTGTGCTGCTCTCCATACAGCGCTCACCTCTTTCCGACAGCCTCCTTGTTGCATATCTTTGCTCTTCTATTTCTTTCTTATTTAATCTGTCTGCTTCCTTGCGCTCTAGCAGGGGTCACTTTCATTATGGGATGTTCTGTGCATTTCCACCATCAGTCTGTATTTGTGTGATTTATAATGCAGACCAGGAAGGAGGCATGTGAAAAATCATCAGGGAGGCAAGAGCTGTTCCCAGGCTAGGAGCTAGCAGCCCTGGGCAAAGCAAACACTTGCTGGGGGGCAGTAGGCTACAGGGATGGGAGGGCAGTTGTGGCCCTGCTGTGACTCACCTTGCCAGCTTTTCCTGATGCACAGCCTCTGCAAGCCAGGCGGAATGCATATCCTGCCAGAACCCCACTGCAGCTGAAGGAGGTTAGGGATGCAGGACAGGGTGATGGTGACGAGCAAGGATCTACTCCAACAGCCACAGAAATCTAGGTGACCACTTGGCTTTCCAGGCCTCTCCCCACCCCTTTCATGTTTGTGGGAAAAAAAGCTTTTTCCTCATGGGTCTGTCCCTTATCTCTGGGGCAGCAATAGTTTCATTTGGCTGATTCCAACATGTAAAGCCCTGAGATAATTTTCTAGGTCATGGCTGCAAATAAAAGGATGTCTGAGAGATGCACAATCCAGAGGAAACCACATGCCAAGCCCTATGTGCCTCTATGGTATGGGTTGCCCCTTTGATGGTTCTCCCATACACCGGCAGCATAAGAGATGTTGTCAAGTATTTGGAAGTCTATGGAACTTCTGGGAGTGATTGAGCATGCTCATCATTTCAGCCAAATAATTGATACTTCAGCTCAAGCAGACCAGACATTCGCCACACTAAGAATATGGCTGATGTTATAAAACCTGCAGTTTTAAAAACAACTGGTATGTGACCAGTTTAAAGATCAAATGTTCCACATTGCAGTGAATTCACACTGTATTTTATTGTATGTATCTTCTGCTACCATTATTGTGTGGTGCCTGATCTCATGCCTAGAGAGCCATCAAAAGCTGTGATATACGGCCAGATTGTGGACTGGCAATATGCTGTGAAATTATAATGGCAGGAGGTTTGTAACATATCTGGGAGGGCTGTGTTCCCACTCCCCAAAATAAGGCATTTTCTCAAATGACTGATCTCATGTTTGATAGGCAGTTTGCTCCTCATGTGCTGCGCTGCAGGATTTCCCCGTGAGCAGTGAGCGAACACATGCTTGCTCAGGTGGCTGCTGCAGAGCAGACCTTCCTTAGGACAGACCTTGCTGAAGCCCATCCCCTCACACCACAGCAGGACTGTGGGCTGGGGGGTCCCTGCTGTTCTCGCTATTAAAGTGCAGTTCCCATTGCTTTGTTGATTGTGCAAGAGTCATCTGTCACCTTCCTTTCCTAAATTTCATCTCATTCCGTCCTGCTAGCCTGCAGGACTGCAGCCAGAGCATGCCTCTGGAGCTTGGTATGTCCTTGGGAACAATCGTCGTCTTCCCTGCTGCTTCCTCCTGCGTCTGCATGGCAGAAATCTGTGACCACTTTCAGATACAGAGCCAGCTCCACTTGCTCACACTCTCTATTTACATTTAATATCCCTTAAATGATTAAAGCAAACATTCCTAATTAAATGTTAACGTACTGTAAGTATCTGCAGCCAGCGTACTGTCCACCCCTCTAATCTCATATATGTGGACATAGTCCCTGGACTTAAGGAGAAAATTACTTTTTGAAACTTTGATGGGGGAAGCACGAATAACTTATCCAGTCATCCCCATTAAGTTAACTCTCTGCCCTTGGGAAGATCATTGTGCTGCTGCATTCTCAGGGCTGGATGATGGCAGCCTGCATGTGCTCAGGGCCTCATGTGGCTGGCTCAGCATAGGGCAAGATCAAGCCTACAGAGGCTCTGTATGGGCTGAAGGGACAAGGAGTAAATCACATTGTTGTAAAAATGGGAATTAGATGTGGATTAAAGTAGTTTTATATATATATATATATATGCGCCATTAGATTGTTTGCATTTCTCAGTTTGCTTTTTATTCCAATTTAACAGTGGAGTTTTGTTGGTGTTCTATTTTCCTCCAAAAAAAGGTTCTTTCCCACCCATGTTAGACTGTGCCAACACCTTTCAACACCTTTCCTGTGATGTGTCACTATTTACTGTGATACTCATTGCTGTAGTCAGTGGAATTCCTGAGGAAGATGTTCCTGCAGTTTCACTCCCTCTGCTGACTACTTCTGCAACACCAGCACTGACAGAGCTTTAAAGGTGGTGAGGTTTGCTCCGGTGCCAGGACGTTCCTTGAGCAGCACTGTAGCTGTAAGACATCTGTGTGCACTCTGCACTTCACTTCCCTGCACCCCAAAATGACTCTGAGATAGACAGGAAACTGTTGCACTCCCCCATTTTTTTCCACCTAGCTTTCAGTCAGTCTGATCTTTAAATTTTTTTAGAAGTTTGTTGGGCTGTGAGGTGTTTCAGAGATACCTTTTATTTTGAGGTCCCTGTGGTATTTCAGAGATGTGCTCCCAGTTCTTGCTGTCTTTTGTGGTAACTAACTTTACACTTTCATAATTTTTGTTTCTTCAGTGTGAAAGGTAGTTCTCCTGGAAATAATTTTCTTTTTATACATACAAGACAGATGTGATTAAGTTACGTTTTGAGCCCAATATATATTTCTCTCTAGAAGTTCCCCATGCACAATATCTTGGCCATTCCAGTTACGTCAGTGTTTAAGAAGATGACTGAAAGCTATCTGCATCTTGGCTAATGAGAATATCTAAACTTGCTTAGGATCTGGAACAGTAGACTGTATCCTCACATGGTTTGATTCCAGTATGGCTCCAGTGAACTCTTCAGTTTTAGTCTCTCCTGAAGCACTGATGTATCAGCCATAAAAATACTTGCAAGCCAGTTCCAGATTGATCAGTCATTGGGGGGAAGGCAAGGTGGCACTAGAAGTACTGTGCTGCTGTCAGGAAGACAGCTTCTTATGTGTGCTTCCTATATTAAGGTTGTCATTTAAATCTTTCATCATTATGCTGGAGATGATGGTGATTTTCTTTGCTTGATGGCACAGTGTAGTTGGTTGGAATCTACTCACCTAGAAACTCCAGAGATATAAAAAAGGTCTTCTGAATTTGTTCAAGCCTGCTTTTTGAGGTGTTCTACATTTTATTAAAAGAACTGTAACTGTTCATCAAGCTAGAGAAAAGTTTCTCTCTCTGTAGTCCCTTGGATGTGCCACTCATCAGTGTTGTAGACATACATGAATAAATGATGGCACTTACTAGTGGCTGACCCCACAGAGCAGGTGAGAATCTACTCCAGCCATTAAATATGAAATAACAAACTGAATACTCACTTGTCAGATGCTTGCTTAGTTGGCAAGAGCCTGTGGTTTCACAGCTGATGGTTCAATTTCTTAATCCCAGCTCTCCACATGTGCCAGCATCCTTGTAGACCACAAACTGGATATAGTTGCCCAGGTAAATAGAAATGAGCTTGACAATGAATGAAAGCTGTGCCTCTTGGGTGCCAAACAAGGTTTGCTCAGTTTCCCTGTGGTAAGATTCATTGGGTACTAGAAACATATTTGTTGGTGCTGAAACTTACTCCAGACTCTTTCTGGAAGGGTGAGCAAGTCCCCTCATGGCTTTGTTTTAGATGGCTTACAAGGTAAATGCTTAAGTCACCTTCATTCATGTCAAGTTCCTGCAGGAGAAAAAAACATCATGAAACAGAAGCTACAGCTATAGCTTTTGTTTAAGAGGATGCTGTCAAGCCCTTTAAGCACAAATACCAAATATGTCTTCAAAGTTCTGGATTCTCCTGAGGACCATGCTCTGTATTCCACTACAGTAGTCTTGCTTTTTAGAACCAGTCCTTTGGTATTTAGTAATCTGAAGGAAATACAGGACCCTTTCAAGCAGAGATAAAAAAAATGCTCACGGTTGATGGCATGGAAAACTAGTCCAGTATTCCGAGCAGCAGCTTAACTTTGTGATGTCTTGTCTACGTTCAAATCCCCAGAGCACATGGTTGTTGGGGGTTTTTAATAGCAGTTCACATGCGTGCTTATTTTTCCCTGCCTCAGTTCTCCATCCATACAGTGGAGCAAAAGGTTTGTGGGGATAAATGTCTGCAGTGTTGCGTGGCATTCACACCCCGAGATGACAGAGTTGTAAGAAATCACGTAAAATGCTCCTGATTAGAAGTCAAAGTTTCATGTTGGTCCCCATCTTCTTCACTGCTGCTGAGCATTCAGGTGATTAAAGTTAACAACTTGCATGCTGTTGTCGGGTTTTGATTAATGTAAAAATATTTACTTGCGCAAGGAAACAGAGTTCAAAAGGAGTGGTATTTAATGTATTTTACATCAGCCAGTTAGGAGACAGAAGCCGTGCTGTGTGACTCAGGTGAATATTGCAAGTCACTCTGTAATCAACTGGATGTTTACTGCCACAAGCTGAAGAAAGGCACAGGGGCTACATTCAAGCCACGCTGGAGAAAAACACTACTTCTGACTTATTGGATGAGGTGTCATATGCAAGGAACAAATATGAAATTAGGAAGTGTGGGTTGAGGAGATGACTAGATGACCGTGATTGCTTCATCCAAAGGTCATATGATGCTTTCCAATAAATCCAAAGACAAATGTAAGTCCTTGTCTTTTTCTGTGCAGTTTACAAACCAGTGCAGCTGATAAGAATGTTTTCCATTGCACAGTTCATCCAATACCAGAAGATAGCACCCTTAGAAGTGTTATTTATGCAGCATATTAAATGTACTTTTACAACATTTCATAAATTTCCAATTTTTGCAATAACTGATGTTCTTCAAAGTCCTGACTTAAACATCCTCTGACTATGGTATAATCACAGGTTTCTTATGTTTGAATGGAAAATATCCTTTTTCTTCTTGTAGTTGTAAAAAATAACTTGGAAGCATGATTCATAAAGGCTCGAAACCTAAATTTCCAATTAGAAAGTCAACACACATGTTTTCAAATCTCACAGTCTTTAAGGCCTGTGTTTCCGGGGTTTTCTTTTTTTAGGCTTGGCTCATTATTTTTGACATTATTTTTGTTTGGGGATGACAATCCTGTAGGTGACTGTTGAAGTCTTGCCTGGTTCCATTGTGCCTGTTCAGCTCTGTGCATGTCTGCAACAGTAGCTGAAGTGAGGGTTGTGGTGGTGACATTCATGGTACTATTGAACTTCTGATATTTCTGCACTGGGACATCGTGTCTTTTTTAAGACAGATTTAAATTAAATGCTTAGGGTGTCCATATCTGCAGAATATTCATACTGTCTTTTAGATTGTTCTGGGACTGGGAAGCACAGCCAAGGGGCAAATATTAACATATCTTTGAACCTTATGAACCTCCTGAGAAATGTTACAGCACTAACATTCAATATCCACCAAATTATTGAGAATTATATGACACCTATCAGTCACTTTGATGTTCATGGGACCTGAGCGGTCTGTATCTGACTCACCTCTTGCTTTGTGACTGGTCTACCCTTGTGCAAAGTGATCCTTTCTTCCAAGCCTTCCTTGCTGATTGCAGCACATCTCTTTCTTTCTCATGAATATGTTTCTGTGCCAATTTTATTCCCTCTCACAAAGCTGCTTCAGCCTAGGCTGCCTCTGCTCTTGTGGCTGTTGTCCTCTCCAGATGACAATGTTGCAACCCAGCTGGCCAGCTGAGCCCCACTGCCCAGTCACCTGGATGGTGTGTTCCCGTCTTTTGTCTTTGCAGCCCTCATACACTCCATTGGGATGACTCAGCTGGTTCCTTTTCCTTATTGCCAGTGTTAGGTTACCAGCACCAAAAAAACAGACTGCATGTTGCACAGCCAGGTACGCCAAGATGAGTGCAGCACTGACCTCTTTTTGGTGATTTTGCTACCTGTCAGTTCTTTGTTTCTTGTGGTGTGAAGCAAATTTTACTTTAGCTGAAGCCAAAGCCACTGGTTCTGTAGCATGTGCAGAAGGGTGCAGTTTATGTTCTACTAGAAATATATGTCCCCACCCAGGCAACATTGGCATTTTTCTTCAGAAGAGACACCCTTGGCAATATAGTAGTGGGAGTCACAAAAGATTTTTTTTAATCTACTTAAGATTTATTCAAATCTTCATATTTCATTTTGAGAACAATCCAGCTGATTAAAATCCATAATATTTTCAGTTACAAAAGTTTTGACAGCATAAATCTACTTTTTGCATTTTCTTATATCATTAAACTGTTCTACTCTATGCTAATGCGTAGTAAAGAGGGTTATTAGCACTGAGGGCGAACCTTAAAAGGGCTGGAGGTTTGCTTCATCTATGAAGCACCGACAAATTTGGATTAATTATTCAAATCTAATCCAAACCTCTTGAGTCTGCAAAATTGGGCTGGAAGTCTCGAGAGAACAGGTTAGCTTGTGGGATTTCCAGTGCTGCCTGCCTAGTTTCCTGAGGAGTCTACATAACCAGTAAAACCTTTTAAGTGTACCACTTTTCTAAATTATGTATTTTAAATTCAGCATTGTCTGAACAATGCAGCTGGTGCTTACAGTTTTCGGCACGGGTGAGAAGTGTTCCCCTATCACAATTCTGCCTTTGTTTTGCATACAGTACCTAGCACTTCCATGGAATAGAGGGTTAGGAGCTTAAAAAGGAAGAGAAGAGGCTGCTAAGATCACTGCCTTTTGAAAGTGATATCCACAGCCATGTTTCTTTCATTGCCGAGAGGTGTAAATTGCCCCAAATATTCTGAGATTTTATTTGTGTTGGGGAGTGATTCTACTGTGAAAAAATTAGTGTTTATTTAGCATGAAAAATAGCTTTGAGTTTCCTAGAGCTCACCATTTAAAACTGTGTATATACTTAATATTTGATCCTAAATCTGCTTCCAGTTAAGTCCCCTGATGATTAGATGTTCTAGGGCTGTAAGAAATAGTCCTGTGTCTGGGCAGAAATATATCACCTGTCAAGACAAAAATTATGCTCTGAGGGACAAACAGTGAGTCTGGTTTTATATTTGCAGAGCAGCTAGCACAGCAGGGTCCCTATCTTGATTTGAGACCTCTAGGAACTACTCCAAGATAAATATCAAATGATAACTCACGCCATTCTGCAAGAGGACTACAGATTTTCAAGGAACACTAGGGAGTTTTGATTTTATGACCCCAAGAGGAATAGCACAGACTTTTCTCTCCATATAATGGACAGGGATGCTTAGGTTCTCTTGCTCAGTGACAGGCCAGCAGGCAATGCTGACCTTTGTGTCTGACCTGTGATCAAAATTCCTCCAGCTTCTCAGGTACCAGCTTACCTCAGGTAAAAGGAGGTTCAATGGCACTCTGTAGAAGGCAAGACATTCATCCCCTTTTTGGGATGCAGACAGAAAGCGTCACAGCTCATGGGTTTTGCAGTAAAAGGCAATTAATTATCACCTCGATGACCTCCTTTGCTATCAAATCACTACTCAAATGATTTTACTACTCTTTATAATGTGGCTAGATCCTGACGATTTTATCTAGTGATTTCAGTGAAAAGTGATGAGTGCTCATCACATTAGAAAACCCTGTATTTTATGGTTGTGCCACTTGACTTCAGGGAGCTGCTTTTATACACATATGTGTATTTATATACCGTTCCTCTGCTCTCCCTGTGTGTCATTTGGACGGTGTGGTGCTTAATATAATCCACGGAATATAAGGCTCAGAACGTATCAGTATATTCTGACATGTTTTGTGGCTGGAGATCTGTCTAAAAGCTTCTTCTAGTGCTCTTAACCACTTCTGGAAATCAGAAAGAGGTTTCTTTATTTTCTCTTTTTTAAGAGAATAATTATTCAACTAGTCCCTGATTTAAAACATTCAGGTGGACATCACTCTGCTGATAGTTATAATAAAAAAGACAATTTGTAAAGTGCAAGTTTTTAACCAGTAAAGTTTCACCATGGAGATGAAGTGTGGAAGTGGGAGCAACAGCTTCATGGATTCGCTTCATGGATTCTCCTTTTCTGGAAAAGGAAATGGGCCTGGAGTAGCTGCCCCTTCTCCCTTCTACTGGGTTTTGGTGCTGAGTCCCAGGGCTGTGGAGCTCTGCACACTCTAGGAGATTCTTATTGCTGCAGCTGTTGTTCCTATTTGTCTTGAGAGTCCTGAGGGCAGAAGAATCAGAAAGGAGGAGATTTCAGGCAGACATCGACAACTTGTTTCTTCTCCTAAGCAGTTGTTTCATCTCTTTCACCAATGAGCAAGAGAACCCCCCAGTGTGGTGGCCAATACTTCCCTTATAATGCCTTCCTAGAGGCTGCAGCTCCTATAATCATTCCAGCACCTTGCTCACCATGATTTCAGTCCCCACATCTGACTCACTCCAGTGGCCCCAATAAGATCTGAGTTCCTTCTCTAGCTCCTTAAGTTGCAGTGATGAAGGGAAGGAGGCGGGAAAGAAGCTGTGGGAAGCACAGAGCCTCCACACTTCTGAAGAATGGCAGAAGTGGTCTAATATTTTCAAGTAAGAGAAAAAAAAGGCTGTGCTATCTCTGCTGAGCTCATGCTCCATTTCTGTTTTAAGTACTGGTAAAACTAAGGAGAAATCAAAATAGATTATTTTTTCCCGTACTGAATTACAGTGTGGAGACAATACCTCCATTTTTCAGTCCAGTCAAACTTCTGGTTTCTGTATTACCTGTTGTGCTTTAAGGTCTACTTGTATGGGTTGGAAGGGTAGAGATGTGCCCTATTGACCACCCTTTTCCTGAGTCATTGTGACAGGGTCTGTTGAAGGAGGAGGTTTTGGGTTCACTGCTCCTTAGGGAATCAGCAGTTAAAGAATTAACTTGCTCTTTAAGAAAATTCAAGTATCTTATCTCCTCTTGCCTAAGCAACAGCCTTAACTTAAGCATGACTCAATCCCAGCATGACTTTTACTCTCCAGACCGAGCTGCTCAGCGTAACTCCTTTCTATCTTCCTTAGCTAAATTGTACCACCTGTCTCTCTTCAGATTTTTTCAGCTCCTTCAGTTGCACATGGTGGCTTTGGTGAGGCCTGGTTGGGAGGAGAGAGCTCTCTCCATGGGGAATATGCATTCTTCCTTCAAAGGTTTCCTTGGTTTGGGATTTAGGGTTGGTTTGTTTTTTTCTTCCATATTCTGTGATACCGAGTTCTGGTAGTAGCCTCACTAACAGCTGTCAACCCCCTCAACAGAGAGACAGGCAGAGCAACCAAACCCAAACAAGACACGAAATGAAATTCAAAATGCGTTCAGAGAAAGATGCTACTTCAAAGGCAGGCGTAGAGGTCCCCCCGGAGCTCATTACTCTAGTCAGCGGAGGGGAGGGGTAAGGGAGAGCATGGAATGGGAAGCAGTGTGTATTCTTTTCCAAAAACTTTAAGGACCTGAATAACAACCTGTCCCCCAATCTCTTTCCATGGGCCCCCAGACCCTGGTCTCCTCTCCACCTCAGTCTCCTCAGAGGTGAACTGGGGAGGTGTATCCAGGAAAGATACCTGCTGTCAGATACACTGACATGAATCCTCCTCCAAGTAAAGTGAGTTTCACCTAGACAACCTTCACTCTAGTAGCTCTTGCCAGTGCCATGTGGGCACACTGGGAGCCTCACCAGCAGGCGGTGAGGCCAGTATCTATGGCTCGTGTGCTTCTCCGTCTTTCCTGAGACTGTCAGCTTGGGAGGCAAGTGAAATCTGTGGTTGTAGATGGTGTGCCCGTTGGACATTTGGGAATTGGTTTATATTAGACCTGTCAAATAAATTTCAGATGGACTACCATCCTGGGATTATGGCCCTTCTGTGAATTTCTTTAGCCAGTGAGCTTGAAGGTTTCCCTACAAAAAGAGGTTATTCTAAAAGGACCTGCATTTTTTAAAAACTCTGCTGACGAGAGTTTTGTAACTCTTGTCACTTCAGTCTGTTCAGCTAGTCTGTCTTTCATGTCAGCTTGAAAGAAAAGCAAGAGTAAGTTAAGCAGGTAATGCATCATCTCACAAAAATTGGCCCTGATTCTTCAGTTTTTGCTGAGGTAGACAGATCACAGTACACTGAGGTTATTCCACCCATGCGAGGACTATATGATGGAGGGATATGAATTTTATATCACACGTGAAGGAGGGAAGACTTGAAGTGTGCATGGATTGTGTGCCAGCACTGCAGCAAGTTCCCTGCCTCCTTTGCTGCTTTCCTAGCCTGCTGTAGGAGGTGTCTGTGAGGAGCATAATGAAATACTGCTATAGGAAGCCGTGGAGAGGCACAGAACGGTGGCATTGCACACAGTTTTTCTTCATTGAGGGAGTGTTAATGGAGAGGCTCTGAGTTACCATGCGCACAACCGTGTGGGCGGGTAAGACCTGTGGTGGCAGAGAGCGTGTTCATGGCGCCCTGCAGAGATTGTGTGGTGCTGGGGAGGCAGGAGGATGATAGCAGAGAAAGGCTATGTGATTCACGTGCCTCGTGTGGAGTGGCGAGGTGTGATAAGCAGCCTGGTGTGTTGGAGCCTGTCCTCAGAACTAGCAGGGAGACTGTGAGGCAATAAAGCACATAGATGCAGAGTATGAGGAACGCTGTGAGAAGTCGGCACGCTGGATATCACACATAGCAGATATTGTGATGCTGGGTATTGTTGCAGAGAGAATACAGCAGAGCCGGCCCGTGTTCCACGGCTTCTAACAGCATTCCCTGGACTTTGATTGTTTGCCGCTCATTCTCCCCATACGCAGGCAAGACCCACTGATCTGGGAAACTATTGCAGCTGTTGCTATAAGTCTCCAGAAGGATCTAAATGCTAATTGCAACAGCTAAGCCAGCTGTTAGAATAAGGACTACATTCTCAGTCCTCAGATCCTGGCATGTCCTTGTGGGATGGAGTTTCTTCTTCAGCTCTAGGAGGCTGAGGGGAAGCAGCTGGGTTCTTTGCTGAGCCTCAACTAACTAGACCAGGAGAGACTTTTCTGCTGATCAGGAGACTGAAAACTAAACAGCTGCTGTCATTTCAGGCTAGATTACAAAAGTTTTTACAAGGGGCTGGGATGCTGTGTTCAATTGATGCACAGTGCAGTTCGCCTTTCTGTTTCTTTTAACCATTTCCTTTCTCGATGCATTAGAGACTGACTGGACGAAAACCCCATGGGTCACTCTGAAGTTTTCAACTTTGCTAGGAGAATGACATTTCAGCTCCCACCTTTCCTTCCCTAAAAGCTCGTAAGGATTTTCTGTCTCCTGCATCCTGGACTTGCTGTAGCAAGACTGGGGAAGAGCGACCATGGTGCATATTAGCAGGAGAGTGAGGACAAGCAGAAGGATCTTACAGAGTAGTAGCAGTAATGGTGGGGAGTCTGCTGACTGCAGTCGCCTTAAACCACAGGCTGTGTATTTTTATTTACTTCCTCCCAGGTGAGATAACATTGGAAATAATTTCCCCCATTTCAGCTGTTGCCAGGGAAGGTTTTTCATCAAAGGGCAGGGCAAGAATGGTGAGCTGAGGACAGTGAAAGACGATGGCTTGTGTAATCACCCTGCTGGGTGGGCACCTCTGAGAACCACGCAATTGCTAGGGACAAAATGCAGTAGCACACCTGGCTCTGCTACCTAGTTAATAAGCTCACTTGGATTCGGTTCTTTATGGAAGCACTGGAGTGTGTCAGCTCTGCAGTCCCTAGGATGATCCACTTACTCAAATTATCCATTTTTCCCTTGTCCTGTAGGGCATCCCTGTTATCTTCCCTCCCTATTATCCAAGATAATAGAGAGCTGACTTGCAATAATGCAGTCACAATGGCTCCATCGTGTCTGAATGATTCCCATGTGATTGACATTGTGTGTCTGTCTGAAGCTTCCTGAAGAGCAATTCTCCATCAACGCTTCTTCCATCAGTAGGCATTAGACAGAACAGGGTCCTGTAGTGCCAGTCTATTAAAGCCCAAGAAGAAATCTGTTTCCCTGTGACAAACAGAAAGAGACATGAATTATACAAATGGAGGGGCAATTCTTTATGCTTATATGACTTACTGTAGATGTGGATCAAGGTTATAGGGACACGGGGGTCTCTGTGTACTGTACCTAGGTTTCCTGAGCTACCTGGCCCTATAGAAGAGTGCAGATAAGCAACAGAGAGAGCAACAAACATCTCAAATGTTTTTGTGTCTGCCACCAAGCAAAAGCAGACTACTCAAATGGAAATGGCAAGGGGGTTTAATCCCAAACTGTCATGACTCCAGTCTTTTCAACATTTGGAGATTCTGATCTGTATCAGACAAAGCATTTAAGAAGATTTAGCCTGTTCATGCTTCAGTGAGTCAAGGTTTCCCTTCTCATCATATTTCTAGCCCAACAAGCAATTCTGGAAATCTCACAAGAAAACCTGGTTTCTAGCATGGTTTTGCTAACTCAGTGAAGATGGATACAATTCTCACTGAAATTCTAGTTTATCATCAGAGCTGAGGCTTGTGTGGTTCATCATTAGTAATCACAGCCCACTGAGGTTCATCTCAGTGGTATGATAACACTGCCTTTGCGCTGTAGGTGGACCAATGTGGAAATGAGAACAGGATCTGTGGCTTCCACACGTCAAAGAGAGTTCTATGGTTAGCTTCAGTGTTGAAGGGCAGGAGCCCAAAGCTGTCCATGGTTTGCAGAGCCTAAGGGCCTTCAATCCAGTTTTGTGCTTTGCCTTGGCATCCAGATAAACATGTAAATGGAGATTCCTAGTGAAGCTGAAAATGCAGTGAAAGGCTCAGCCCCTCATCTGGTATAAATCATTAATACTCACCCTTATAGACTGAATTATATTGGCAGACCTGGTGGTCTAAAACGTATTACAAAATTGATATGCTTTCTATTCAGCAAACATTTTGTCACTAGATTTTTTTCTGCAAGTACTGCTAACCTCAGTTCTCAATCCACTGGCTGCTTTGAGGCATTGTAGCTTTGACCATTCCTTTGCTTTCTCAGAGTGTTTTGCAACTCCTTACCTTTGTGCCATGGCAATTGCTGCCTAAGTAGCATGCCGTGTGTGAGGGGAAGGCAGGAACTTTAAAAAAAATAGAAAGTGAATTATGCACTTTCCAGAACTAATCTTCAGACACTTGATCTGTGCTAAAATGCATGAGGCTTTAGGGATTTGTGAACATTTTCATGAATAATAAGAGCTTCACAAATAACAGGAGAGTGAACTTGCCGATCTTATTCCCAAATCTTTTATATATATAAGAGATATGATTGGCTCTAGCTTTCAGAAGGAGTTTGGCGGCAGGTCACTTTTTTTCTGATCAACAAAGAATAGGGCATGTGGGAAAGGAAGATGAAGCACATTATTTGCAGGGCTCCTACATCCATGAGTATTCTTGACTTTTATAGATTTTTCAGTAAATTAGCATAACTACATTATCCAAGATTTCTTGCAGTTGTTTTCCCTTCCCAAGTTGACGGGACTGAGAGAGAATGTGAATGCAACAGCTTAAAAAGAAGACGGGAGGAAATTATCATATTTAATATTGTTTATACAGAAACTGGCATACTTTATAGAGCATCATCTGATTAACTCATTTCCAGCCCTGCGGCGTGTGTGCGTCTATGACGGCAGGGAGGAGAAATGAGAGCTAGGCTGTGTTTTTTCCTGGCATGAGGAACTGTTGCTGTAACACTTGTGTGGCTGGCAGCATGAGACATAATATTACCTAGAAGAAAACCTTTAAGTGTTGGATTAATTTCCCACCATCTGCATTCTGTCTGTATTGGAAATCTAGATCCAGAGAGAAAGACTGGGGAACAGATCTGAGTAGCTGGCAATTAGATTTGGAGAAATGAAAAATGTTTTCAGGGGCTCCTTACTAGTCAGCTGTTTGGTGGCTGCGAGAGTTTGGTTGGCTGAGGAGCCAGTTTTGGAAAAGGCTGTTTGGCTTAAATGTCCTGAAAAGATTGGCAAAGAGGAGCAGTGTCTTATTGCAGAGGTGCTGCCAGTCGCAATTAGGGACAGGTTGTCGGGTGATGGCCACTGCAAAAGGAATGTTAAGCTTTAAGGAAGTATACAAGGAAATTGAACTAAACATTATGACCAAATGGAATTTGCTCAAAAGGGGTGCTGTTGTGTTGGGATGAAACCTCACCATGAAACATCCATAGATGTAGGGAGAGGAAGTGGTGAATGGTAGAAGATGAAAGTAGAAAGCACTGGAAGGAAGAGGGAGTAACAGAAGGAAAAGGTGAATTTTAGGCAGCTGTCATTTCTTCTTTGGCTGCAGCTTGCATCAGCAGTGAACCATGGAGAGCAAAACCCTCAGGGGAGAAGATAAGTCGCTGAATATTCAGTGTAGCTGCCTTGTGCAGAGCCCAGAAGGGATGGCCCTGTCTCAGCTGCCACCAGAAGCACAAAGGGTCCTTCCCAACGTGCAGCATGACAGGGAGGTAGGGGGCTGAGCGAGGGTGGTGCAGCTGCTGGTGGGAGCTCTGCCTCCTGTAATGTGCTTATGTTTATGTGTTATTTTCTTCTCTTCTAGGTAAGTGCATAAAGTGCTTAAGAATGGTTCTAAGGCACTCTGACAGATGCTATACTGGGGTCTCTCTGGCTTCTCCAAAGAGGAGGAAAACACAGCACTCTCTGAAATGGTAACATCGTAACCTGTGAAGCAGATGTGTTGGTGATTACTGAGCAGTCCCCCTGTACTTCCATCTGTAAATCTGTTATTTGCATTTAGTGATAACCCAGAGCCAGTCAGAAATACACACACTGTTGTCCTCAGCCTGGGGGTACCATGCCCAGACCCAGGTGGCAACAGTCCCCTTGACGCCGTAGCAGAGCTTGCATCCCATGACATGTATCCTGGTGTCTGCCACCTTTTGCTCCCGCTGTTTCCAGCTCTTCTTCAGGCCTCCCTGTAGGGTTGGTAGATATTTTCTAGAAGGACAGCTTAAATATCAGCCCAGAAGTATTGTGACCTTTGTTTCTCTTTCTGCCTTCAGAAACTGTTGGATATTTGGGCACTGCAGAAATCCATACAGTCACATTTCATACCTTACCTCATCAGGTGCAGGGAGCTTCCTGGACGAGGTTTTCTAAATTCTTCTTCCTCTGGCTGACTTCTGATTCACCCAGTGGGGGATTGTTTTGAGAACATAGTGACAACCAAGCAAAAAGAAAATTCAGAACAGCACTTGGGGCAAAGCTCCTTGGCAGTGAGATGAATTGAGCTACTCCAAGGGAAGTGCTGGGAATGCTATTGTTTGCGATGTTTAAAACTCTCTAGGTCAGAAGTTGCAGGGAGCAGTCCTGTGCTTGGCAAATGGACATACTGGTGGAGATGATGGGTCTTTCTCGTCTCTGACAGCTTTTATTTATTATTATAATTTATTGTTTTATTAGCTTCGGATCGTTGACTTCACCTCTAGTTCAGTTTTGCTGTGTATACCATAAAGTCCATTATAAGCATGGTACTAAATGAAATGCTTTTGTGCTGATGTGGTGCTTGTTTGTTTCCCAGTGGAGCAAGGTGATATAAGCACATGCATTAAATATATTTATGACAAATTTCTCATCTATTACTTTTATTTAGAGTGGTTTTGAAGTAAAGTAGATTCTGCTGGAAAACAAACATCTTTCTGAAGGCCGACAGCAAACCCAAAGGCGTATTTGCATCCTTACCTTTTTTTGTGTTTTGGGATATTTTTTATTTTTATTTTTACAAAGACAGCTACAAAGCTGCAAGGGAGGAAAAGAGATCACCACTTTGTTTCATATAGAATCAGTGTAATAGATCCTGGCTCATCACTGCTTGCTGGAAGAGATATCACTCTCCTTTTTTTTAAGAACTGGAGACAAAACAGCTGAAGATACGGGCTATGTCTTTTCTTCATAGTCCTGAGTTGGAAGAGCTTCCCTGAGCTGGGAGACATTTTGGAGTTACTCTGTCAAATCTCTAATGCCTTATGATCAGGAAAGCAATTCAGCATTCAAGCACATGGATAGCCATTAAGCAAATTTTTGTGCATGAAAAGCCCATCCTTTGGCAAAGAAAGAGAAGGGCCAAACCTGTTGGGAGAGAAAGGAAATCATCATTTGATTTCTGTTCCCTAAAAAAAATGGCAGATATATGTACCTGTGTATGTCACCTGAGAGCTGCAGGACTGTGGTAAATGCCAAGCCCTCATCTGTGTTTTAGGGCAGTATGTGCTTCCTGAAAGGAAAATGATGCTTGCATTAGATAATAATGCCAAATAACAGAAGAGATTTTCTCTGGAGGTTGAGTGCCTTCCTTCTTGGCAAGTCTGCTACTTCCTGTCCTGACATACTTCAGGGGAATATTCTTGCCTCCAGACTTTTAATCATCCCTGGTGTCCATCATTTCTCTAGGATATTAGCTTTTTGTTGTTGTCCCAGCCTCACTGATAGGCTTCAGCAGGTCTTAGCCCAGGTTGCAGCTGGGCTTATCTGGCTTAGCCAGATAAAATGCAGCTACGGTGTCCTGCACTTGGACCGTGTTTATGAACATACCATGAAACTGAAATTCCTCGGGAAGAAATGCTTTTCATCGTTTCTTCCCACAGACCTAGATTACCCTTATTAATAGAAACCTATTAAAAATATCCTTCTACTGGGAAATGGTTAGAAAACCTTGAGTACCCTTTCATGGGGGTTCAGTTTTTATTTCTGATTTTTATCGTTTTTAGCCAGACCTTTTCCTACTTGTGTGGCTGCCTTTCTTAACTGGATCTGTGGTTTGGTTTGCTGTTTCTCAACTCACTTTCCCAAAAAAAGCAATTACCAGATTTGGGGGCAAATTCTAGGGCCTTCAGGAAGCCCTTTATCCTCATGTGTAACCACCAGGAAGGTAGTTGGCATAAGAGTTTGTATCCATACACAGTACAGTCAGCTGACGTTATCTCTGACAGTGACCTTATTTTAGTGAACTGAGCTGACATACGATGTTCACGTATCCTGTTTCTTGTTTTATTTTGTTTTTATTTTCCCTTTCAAGTTCTGCACTGTACCTCTCCTGACTGCACATCTTCTGGGCTCCTCAGTTTCTTGCTGAGGCTGTAGAAGAGACCTGCCAGATTCTCCCAAATGCACTTCAATAAACATCGTTAGGGAGCCTTGTGGACAGCAATCCTTACATCTAATGATGCTGTACCTTGCAAGCAAAGCAAACGGGAGGCAGGACTGAAAAAGCAGTAGTGAGAACAGATTTAAATTGCAATACTGAGAGGTTTGAGAAGAAGTCATGAAAGAGCTTGGAAAAATGTGAAAATTTATATACCATAGTAAGACCCTAAGGCTGCAGCTCTGTTTGAAAACGCTTCCAAATTTGGTTACTAAAAGCATGAGAACATGCAGACTACTGAGCCTTTCCTCCTCATTTCCTTGCTTCCCATATTCTCCACCAATTAATTTGCTTTTCTTCCCCTTCTCTGGCCTTCTTTCTTTGTTTTCACATTCTGTTCTCTTTCTGATCTTCTGTCTTGATTGCTGAGTGATTCCTCTCTGTCCTGCATAATTCTTTTTGTGTGTTTGCAATTTTTCTTAATCTATAATAAAGCCAGTGCCTGATTGTCTTTGAAAGTGGATTCTACCTGAGCTATTTATCAGCTATGTAGATTGCACTTCCTTCACCTTGTTAACTGTTTGGTATATAAAGACATATTGATGCAGTCAGTGGATAGTTCAGTTATAAACTATGCTGCATAGAATTTCCATTTTTTGTCTGTTGTTGTGGGAACTGAAGTGAAAAACTTCATCCTGATAGAGTTGATTTTGCTGTTGCTCCTTTCTCTCAAGTCTTCCTGGCCGTTTTCTCCCAATGTTGCTTTTGGTTCTTAGTGCTCTTTTTCCATGGATCAGTT
>VZRS01014026.1:0-27291 GCA_013398055.1 Ifrita kowaldi
GAATTCCCTGTTTTGCTTTGCTTACATTTGCGGCTTTTGCCGTGTCTATTAAACTGCTTTATCTCAATCCATGTGTTTTCTACATTTACCCTTCCGGCTCTCTCCCCCATCCCACTGGTAGGGGAATGAGTGAGGGGCTGTATGATATTTCATATAGGCTGGGCTTAAACCACTGACACCTGCCCTAACCAAACTTCACCTTATCCCAGAAAATGGAATTTGTAAAGGCTTCAGTTGTTGCTAACACTTTTATACTGAGGAAGATTCAGATAGATTCTAAGATGACCATGGCTAAATTTTTCCTTTATTTTTCTTAACAATTAAATTTTAATACATTTCCCTGTCCTTAAAGATGGATTAATTTAGAAATCTTGTGACCCTAAACTAGTAGTAAGAAACTGTTCTAAACAGCCAGCAAGAAGTATTATTTACTGTTAGCCATTGTAATCAAGAACATGGCAATGAGAAGGGATACCATAGGTAACACTCTAAGTTAAAAGTGTAATTCCCTTTAGTTAACCAAATTGGAAATACAGTTTATGGTAAATGAAGACAAATCTGAAAAACTGAATAGCTTGGTGTTTTTAACAGGTTACAATAACACCAGTGTATGCAAACTTGTGAATGTTTCCTTCATTTTCACTCTTTCCCCACAACAGAAATTAACTTAAAATCCCAGACCCTTTATTTCAAAATTTATACGTATAGGTGACTTCCTATGTGTGTGAGAAATTTAAGTTCTGCATGTGTTTAAAGAGGTTAGCCATGAAATCAAACTTCTGAACTGAGGTAGAGTTGGAAACAATTTTTATTTTCCCCACCCCACCAACATTTGCCTTTCCTCCTGAGCTCTTTTCCTAATCTGAAATAATTTTTTCCTCTGCAAATTAATTTTTAACATTGGGAAAAAATCTTGCATGTTCCACTGATAGGCTATTCCATAACATTTTTAGCTACTATTCTTTAGTTATTATGGTATGCCAATCCATTTCATTATACCAGGTACAAAACCAAACAAGGACAATTAAGAGATATCCACTGATTTCAAGTCATTATTTTAGTAACATTAATGACTTTTAGTTAGGTAAGGTAACTTTGGAACAAAAGACTTCAAGATTGCCTTAAAACAATGGATAGGATCATTCTATTCAGATCTTTCTTCTTTCCATATAGACCACAATTATATTAAACTTTGTGCTTATGAAGGATGTTAAATCTTAGTAAATAGAGTAAGATGGTAAATCTCTTCTGAGTGGTTCCACTGTCTGTGATCCAATGTCTCTTTCTCTTACAATCCAACTGGGTATATGTTTGGATCAGACTTCTGAGAAAATGGATAAATTGTGAAAAGAAACTGTGAGAAAGTACATAGGAAAGAGCCACAAACAATCACGAGGGTAAAAATGAAGAAGAAGTAGAATAATTGACATAGGACAACCAACACCTGAGGGATTAAAGATGGAAAACACTGATGTGAAAATGTAAAAAATCCTAAGGGAAAAAAAGAAAAGTAAAAATGATGATTTAACATCAATGATCAGCGCACTCCAAGAAGCAAGAGAGGCCACCCTTCTTCCTCTGATTAATGACTGCCTGAATCAGCATAGATATATGGCATGTCTAATCTCAAATAGCAAATATATTAATTGTTAATCTGGAGTAAATTAGTTTTGGTCATCAATTGAATATATTTACAGGAAAAAATAATTGCATTGTAATTTTAAATTACGCGAAAACTTTCTGACAAATCTCCTTGCAACTTGGAAAAGCTGCCTGCACTGTGCCTGGGAAACAAAAAGTTATGAGATCACCTGAGCTGATATCCCAAATATGCAAAATACAATTCAAAATATGCAATTTTACATCTATAAAAACTGAAAGATTACATTGTTAGAAAATTTAATCCATTAAACAATTCAGAGATCTTCAATGACAGATTAAATAATTTAGTGTGATTTATTGACAGAATGCCATCAATTTGACAGTGTCTGTCTTAATTCTTTGGATGTATAGTAATTTTTTTTTCATTCAAGGTTATACACTAAATTCATTTAAGGCAAATGAATTGTCTGCCTTTTTTTTTTTTTAATATCTATCTTAAAATGCAATTGCTTTTAATGATGTACTTGCCCTTGGTAACTTCTTCCAAATAAAATTAATCTTTGATGGTAGTATTCGTCACATGCTGCATCACGTCAAGAAATATAGATGTTCCATCACTATTTTGATGTTACTTTATAGCTGTGGAAGGACTAGCGATTTATTAGCCCTTTTATATTGTCATCATTATCATGAATAAATGATGAACTGTGGTCACAGAAAGTATTTTATTATTAAAAAACTCACCATCCTGTCAGAAAGTGTGAAAAGCAATAGCTCTACTTTTACCTGAATCCTAGAACAAGAAAAAAAATGAGCTATTTTGTGCTTTTGGCACCATTCAGAGAATGCAGCCACTGTGAACTACAGTTCAGCATGCTGTTCACAACCAAATGTGAGAGGCTATGTATTTGAGGTTCTGCAGTCTCTTATTTCCCTGAATCACATGCATTGCTTGAGGAGAAAGAGTATAATTTCTAAATAAATTTTTTTAAAATGGTATAAAAAAATGAAAAAAATTAGGAATCACAAGTGTCACTAATCTTGATAGTAAACAAGAATGATGATAAAATTTGCTAGCAGAAGTATTTTCAGGCTTACCCTATTTCATAGATTGAACAGCATATTTCTTGTCCTATGAATGGGAATATTAAGTGAGGTACAGGAGTTAATGATCATGTTAAATTAATTGTCCTATCTGAAAGCAGATGTAGTAGCAAGCCAGGACAGCTTGCAAGTTTAGGTTTTTTGAAGGGAGAGAGGGAGGGCAAGAGAGAGGACGGGAGAGAGGGTGGGTGGGAAGGAAGGAAGGAAGGAAGGAAGGGAGGGAGGAGAAGACAGACAGAAGTTTGATATACACAACTTCATATTGGCTGGTGCTTATATTACACTAAGACGCTATTTGTAGGATCCATGGAAGGGTATATGTTTTCCTGAGCAACATGTAAAAGGAATATGTGTGCCAGAAGCATACTACTCATTCTCTCAGGAAGCAAGATAAAAATGGTCACTGATTAACCTGTCTTTAGTATGCATGCCACAGCAATATGTCAAGAAGATGAAGATGGTTTCCAATTCCTTCATCAAGATTAGATTATTAATACATAAAATTGAAGGCATAAGTCTACAAGAATCAGTTCAGCCAGTCAGTGGCCAAGTATCTGAATTATAGCAAGAATTTATATGTCAATCAACAAATATTCACAATTACAGCTGGTATGCTCACAGAGAAAATTTTCAGTTGCTTCTTCTATAAAGCCCACTACATGAAAATACATGTGTGAAATATATAGTTATGAATGTTGATTGGCAAAAAAACCACATATTCTGAATCTGCAGGTAGAAATGTCATAATTAAGCAGTGGGTTGTATTAATTGTTCAGAAACACTAGAGAGAGAGAGATCAGAATTATTTGATTACTATAGTAATTACTTAAAAATTGACTAGATAAGATGCCATCATAACACTGATTGATGTATGGCTATTATGTTGGAAAGGCACAGGCTTCATAAATAATCATGAAGGCCACGGAGAAGGGTTATGATCAGACACACTTTTTGTCTCTCTATTAGCTCTATCTTATCAAATTATATCAATTACTAAGAGTTGTTCTTGATGCATAACTTAAGGGGGGATTACAAGAGGAAGTTAAAGATCAAGATTTTTAAAAAATATGAACTTTGCAATAGGTCTTCTGCAATGAATTCAGTGTATATAAATCCTATAAAACTTATGAATAAGAATACACTCTTCTAGACCATCTGACAAATAATCATAAAAACCCAAATATTTGTCTCAGAAGAAATGTAATACATCAGCATTTCATGCGACTTACCTACTATTTAACCTTCTACAGGACAGGAGAAGGTCAATCCTGATACCATAATTCTGCAAACACTATCACTTATTAGTTTATATCCAAATAGCATATATACACTTAGCGATTTAAGCATCTCTTTGCTGTTAATTATCTCTAAAGTGTTACATGAAAAAGCAGTTCTAGTATATTAAACTCCAGGAGATGGTTAAATATTGTATTAGATGTATGTGAAGTCCTCTTAAATTTTTGTCATTTCCAACTGATGTACCCTTACTACTGATCCGTTCCAGATACAGTAGTAGAAAGGTTTGCTATTAGGTTAATCAGGAATATGCAAGCAATTTTTTTTTCTCAAAAAATGTTGATTCATAAAAAAATTTTTGTTTTTATTAGAGGAGTTCAGATTTTGAATCTTGCTTTTATAATAAAAGATTTCCTAATTCTTTCTCCCCACACATCCATGCCCAAATCACCAAATCACATATCCAAGTCATGGGTCATAATAACTTCTTAGAAAATCAGTCTTTCACTGTTTGAAAATATTTTCTGACATTTTTCTGTTCAGCTTAAGTTTTTCCTATCCTTGACTTTCACTTAAAACCACATGATTTTTTGCATATATATTCTTGGATTTAACAGGAGGGAGAGAACAGCAAGGAAGTGTATTGAAGTCCATCAAAAGGCACAAATGCCTTTGAGCAAGCCTTTGCAAGCAGTACAGAGACAGAGATCAGGTTTTCTGTTGCAATGGCTTTGCTTGCAGCAGAATGAGTAGTTCCTAAAATGAAGAAGTTCAGCTACGACTACCCTCTGAGTCAGGAGCACCACCCTTTGGGGTGTTGATGGATCATGGTTATTCATTGAATAGAGTGCTAAAGCCAAAAGCCAAGGAACAGTCAAAGTCTAGGAACAGGAGTGATGGGTTAGGCCTCCAGAGAACTGAAAAACATAAAGGATGAACAGCACAAAGGATAAATATAATTCCATAGAACTAAAAGAAATAAAAGCTATTGTCTTAGCTATGGTGGAGGGAGGAGGAGAGAACATCCTTCTTGGATTGTGTTCTAGGCACTGCACACTTACCTTACATCCCTAACTCCTTTGAAGATTTTCTTCTACGGAACTTCACATTCTCCAGTCCATGCCTTTACCAAGCTCTTCCTGTAGCTGTACCTAGTTAATGTCTGTTGACTATAACATTGTGTAAGCCAAACCCACTGTGATCAAGGCCTGCCCAGTGAGCAACCGTAACTCAAGAAATAAGAGAAGAGTTTTTCTTTAGGAATGAAGATATACTAGGCAAAGTTTCTTGTCAGTTCATAGGAAAGGGCACAAAATGTATGGGGAGAACAGACATAGTAACCATGCGTGTCCAAAAGGGATATCTGATTGTAAGTGAACTGATTTGCAAGAGGGTATGAAGATATTTCCGACTCTCTCTTAAACCAAGTGTGAAAGAATAGCAATGACTTGCACTAATTCAAATACCTATTCCTTAAGGGAAAGGACCAGAAAGTGGACTGTCTTAAATTAATTTAAAATATCCTCCCAGCATTGCTGCTGCAGCTGCTCAACTGACCTCAACATCCTTCTGCATTGTCCAAACTCATAGCTGGGAGGTTGGTTGGTCAGACAACTACTCAGAAAAAAGCCACAAGGAAGAATAGTAATACAGCTCAGATACTGAGGAGATGGGGACCTTCTGAGAAAGATGAAAGAGGTTCTTCATACAAGAATCCAGTGTTGGGGTAGGAGAAGTTTGAGAGGTATCTTTTCTTTATAATGCTGTGAAGCGTCTGTATAGTAGAGGTATTTGGCACCAGGTAAACTGTACCTCACTCTGTAAATCTTCCCAATCCCCACCCCACTCCAAAACAAACCAGCCAACCAAACAAACAATCCACTCCCACAGGGCCATTAGTAATTGGTGCACCAACTTCCTCAATCTATTGATTCACAAATATTTTACTTTACTGATTTACTGAAACAATAATTATCAGATGTTTAATTTGCATCAGAAAAACATTGAAGTTAGACATTGTCAACACTTAACTTTACAAAGGTGACACTTAGAGTCAACTAGAATATTTATTATGTAAGTCTTGGACCCCTATGATACAGTCAGCAAGATCTATCAGACAAAAAAGTGAGTTCAATAAAGCAGTGAATGCATGAAGTGGTGCTGACTTAAATTGCCATCACATTGTTTTCAGCTATTGACTGTGAAAACTGACAGTGCTTGAATAGTGTCAGATTTTTAAAGCCTGAAATACGAAGCAGGAGAGAAGTTGAACAGTTATGACACACTTAAGTCTTGGAGATCTCAAAATTCCACTGAATGAAACAATTGTGCTTATTTCACGACTTTGATATTTGCGATGTAATTTTATAAAACCATGTTATGTTTTCCTGATATAATTTTATTAATTTTGAAAAATATTTTATGTAATAAAATTTTAAACATTGAATTAAATTAAATATTTAGATTAATTATTCTAGGATTCAATTACCATAAATGTTTATTAGATGTTTGCAAAAATTATGTTTTGTCTTCATTAACAAAATATTCTTTTTTGGAGTGAAATGTTTATAGAAATTTTTATGTAACAAGGCAGATGGATTACTCTGAAAACTTAACAGGTACATGCTATTTAGAGTCCCTTAGAAGACAAGTCTTGATTACTGTGACTAAAATGGCAGATGTTACTCTTCATTTCCAAAAGCAGTCTCAGATTTTGCTTGCCTTCTCATTCAAGTGTTTTCTTGACAGATATGCTAAATTAGCGTTCTATTTGGCTTCAAAAATTAATCCTATGAGTCTTTTTGCAAGCATATTTATTTTGAAGACAAACGGAACTACGTGAATACTGATATATTTCATGAGCTGCTCTGTATTTGATGAAAAAACTCAAATATAACTCCCACTACTGTCTGCAAGATCCTTTCCTTCAGTAACTATATATGTTAAAGAAACTGTCTTGTACAAAAAAAATGTAGATGCAATATTTCACTCTTCTTCGGGTGTCTAGGGACTGATAGTAATAATATGCTCATCCTTGATGATTTATTTTCAATTTCATTTCATTTGGGTTTTATATTCTTGAAGTCACACTATTTTATGAGAAGTTGCCCTTTTCCACATCTCATTTTTTTGAATAATTGCCATTGTAAAGAATGTTTGAATTGTATTCGAAAGTGGGTAAACAGGCAGCTGACAATTCATTTCATGATTGTTCATGTCCTTTGTTCAGCTTTACTGAATCTCGCCATTAAACAACATTGATTTGTGTTGCTGTTTCAGCATTTAAGGAATATAGACTAAAACTCTGTTACATTAAGCATTGTAGAAACATCTAAGAACAAGGTTTAGTGTCTGGGTTATATTTCCACATAGAAAAAATGCTGAGAACAAGGAAACACTGTAGCTCAACAGTAAGGTACAGTCTGGTGACTGTAGATTTATTCCTAAACATCAGAGTAATTATGGGAATATTTTCATGCAACTCACCTATAACTAAACTGACATTCAAATTGAGTTGGCAGATAAATTCTCTCCATGTTGCACCCACAATGGACAGTTCGTTTGAAAGCAAGCAAGCAAGCATTATTGATTTCTTTGGTCCTGAATATGTAACCCTGATTTGGGGAATATCTAAAAAAAGGACCAAAAAAGGACCGTTAGTCACTGTCCAGATGGAAATGAGGTTTCTGTTGCAAGATTCCATAACATAAACTTTACCAGGATTGGGTCTGACTCTTCTGCTAAAGTCTCAGGATGCAGGTGGCCCACAGTCTTATGTGACCAACTCAGCTCATGTGTCATCTACTGCCATAGATTTTCTTAATCCACATGTAAGGCATCTCCTAACTTTCTTAAGTATGTACAAAATACTGTCCTATGTGGCCATTTCTGCATTTGCAGGAAGTTTTTATTGCTTCATTATAAGTCTTTTATCTCTACACAATTTGATCAATTTTTAGTATGAACCACTTAGGGGAGTCTCTGGATAAATGGGCCAGATCCTCCACAAAGGATATTAGCTAACTTACTTAATCACACAACTTTGTCTTTCCAGAGAAGGAGAAGCCTGGAGGGAGTTTTCAGGACAGTCTGAAATTTCCACCTAGAGAACCCCTTCACCTATTAAGTTGTGAGTGTTGATAAGAGTTCAATGATTTACCCAGTACCAACTTGCTCCATTGACTCAAACCTGTCTATTATCTCATAAGGGAAGATGTCTGGCTGGGCAGTTCCTGGACCACCCAGAGAACTAATTTTCCTCAGGAATATTTGGGTTTTTCTTATAAATTTTTCATTTGGAATATTATCCTTTAGCTGTTTTTTAAAAATAGATTACATATTCTACAGTTATAAGTTGCAGACAGAAGAAATACTGATCCCTCATCCAAGCATGATTTTATGGCTGAAGAATGTGTCTGTCCTCAACAACCTACAGAACCTAGTGAATCTCACGGTATTTTCAGATTACCATTTAAGAGTAATGTGATTCTTTATATTGAGAAACTTACTTTTTTTAATCGGAATACTGGATTTTCAGTATATGCATTGCCAATTTCCTTTTTCCCCCTACTCTCGTTGGTATCTGATACCAATGTCTCACTTGACTCTTCTAGCAAAAAGTAAGATTAAAATATTAGTCATAACAAGAAAATAAGTGTGGCATTGTCCTGGTTTCAGCTAGGGTAGAGCTAATTTTTTAGTATCTGTTACAGTGCTGTGTTTTGGATTGAGAATGAGAATGGTGTTGCCAACACGCTGATGTTTTGGTTTTTTGTAAAGTCATGTTTGTCCTAAGTCAAGGACTTTTTCCTTGTCTCATGCTCTGCCAGTGAGGAGGTACACAAAAGAAACTGGGAGGGAGAATAGCTGGGAATAGGTGACCTGAACTAACCAAATGGATATTCCAGGCCATAAAATGTCAAGCCCAGTATATAAACAGGAGGAAATTGCCCAGAAGGGCAGCTGACCTGGGTTCAGGAAGAGGGGTCTGGCAGTGGTTTGTGGGCAGTTACCAATTGTATTGTACATCACGTGGTTTTCCCTTTTAACTATCATTATTATTATTATTATTATTATCATCATTTATTAATGTATTTATTTTCAATTATTAAACTGTTTTTATCCCAACATACAAGTTTTACTTTGATTCTCCTCCCCATTCCACTGGGGTTAAACCAAGAGAGGGAGGATTAAGCAAGCTGCTGCACGGTGCTTAATTTCCAGCTGGGCTTAAACCACAACAGGCATTCTGACATGAAATAATGTTTACATCAAGTACCACAGAAGAAACAGGAATAGAATAATAACATCCAAGAGCCAAGACAAAAAGGATGCTACAAATTCCTAGCATTTGTATACACATACACATTAGACTTTGGACTTCTTTCGCATTCTACCTGGTAATATCAAATGATGTCTATGTGATAGCTGCAAATGACATTGTATGTAAATACGTCTATGTTTCAATAACATTCTTTTCCATTTACACAAACTTTTACTCACTAACCTGTTGAAATATTTGGATTTTTTTATTGTTTGCTTACTCCTACGTGGAGCTTTAAAAGTTTTTGTGTTTACAAATGTGTGTGGGTGTATATATATGTGTGTGTATATACATATATAGTAAATTGCATATATATTAAATGAACTTTTCCTTAAAATTGAACTATTTCCCTAATTTAAGATTGGATTAAGATTAAAAATATTTGTATTATTTTCTGTTTTTCTTAATAATCAGAACTTGTTTATAAACTTCCTATTCAATTAATAAGCTGCATAGAAAAGCTGTGAATATCTTAGTCTACCATTAACTGATTTTATTACAAATTATTTGCCTTTAGAAATTTCCTTGGAGATAAAAATAGTTATAAGAATTTTTTCTCAAATAAAGCACCCACAATCTTACACAACTGCATTTATTTTATTTCTTTTTTAATACATATAAAGTCAAAATCATGGAGTTTGCAATGAGAGCTGACAGAAACAAGTAATAAACAATGGATATCCTTAAAATGTCGATATAAATTTTTTTTTGAGTATTTACATTAGTATTTTCCAAACAGAAGAGCACTAATCCAAGTTCTAGGTTATGTCAGAGTCTGTAAGTCTTTATCATCCTGTCTCCAAACCTATTCATCATTCCATGAAAGCTTTTCCTTACTATTTTCTAAACATGTTCCAATATTAAAAACAAAAAATAGAAAAATAATACTTCTTTTCATGACCAGAGTTTAAACATTCTTGCTTCCAATTTGTGAAATAACAGTTTTAGTAGATGTATCAGTTTTCTTGTTCATCTCCTTATGATATAATTATTAAAATTCTATTGCTGTACCATATAAATTAATTTGGAGTAGTGTTTTCCCTCCCACTACCACCTTTGTTTCAAAGAACCCTTCCTTCTCCAATATCAGCTGATAATCTATCCTGCCACGTCACAACTTTCAGGGAAGAGCTTTATGATATTCCTTTTTCTCTGACGCAGATTCAGTTATTCTTAAGTACATTTTTACTACTTGTTATCCTCTTTTGACATTGACTGAAACAGTAACACTATGGGGCAGAGGTTAACTTCAAGTGAATATTGTGAGTCAAAACCAATACAATATAGGTGTTTCTTAGGTCCTAGGTTGTTGAGAACAGTAGTAATGTAGAAAGCTGTTTTCAGCAGCCTGAAGAGTCGCCCACGACAGAATCACACAGGGCAAAAATGCCAGCACCTTCATCTTGACTCCTGTTTGGAAAGTTCTGATGCTGCATTACTACACATCCTGCACGTTTTCAGTTTCTCTTTTTGCCCTTGGCCTCTATGACCTTGCTGCAATATGAGCCTGTGGAAATGCCCAGGGCAGCTGACAATGTAATGATCTCACCAAAAAATGTGAAAATCATTCACAACAAGAGAAATTTTATACTTGCTTCAAACTGAAAATCTTAGGGTCTCTTAGGAAAATGGTTGCTGGTTTAGAGGAAGGTTCATAACTGTGGGGGACAAAAGGGTCAGTATCAGTCAACCAGGCTCCAGGGGAGATTTCAGAGCACGATCTGTGCCACAGATTCATACCAGTTATTCTTAAACACCTTAACTCTATCATTTGGTTCTAGGGGAAAAAAATCAAAACTAACCAAAACCAGAGAGGCAGAAAGCTATAGGAATCTGTTGAAGTTTTCTACCAGTTAAACAATTTAAAACTCTCGACTGAAAAATTAGATAAAAAAAGCCAATGGAATAAAAAAAATTCCAACTTCTATAAAAAATTTTAAACTTTGAAAAGTAATAACAATTCATAGCAAACAAGAGATTCAAATCTACAGCATCATGTACAAAGTCTAATCCATGGAGGCTCTCTGTGCCCCGTAGTCCTACAGAAGTAATGAAAACACAGGCTAAAAATGCAAAGAGAAAATTTCTAGATTGTTTGCCTTGTAGTTCTCTGGGCAGTTGGTCTCTGAAGTACAACCCTTCAATTCTTGTGTTAACATAAAACCACAACTTTTAGATATAGACAAAATAATTTTGAATATTACTTTTCTTTCTTTTTCCTTTTTTTCCCCTTTTTTCCCTTTTTTGTTTTTTTTTAATACCCTTGAATAATCCCCATGGAAAACCATGTTAGTATTAGGATTTTTTATGGTTCTCATCAGCTGAATATCAGTATGCCTATTGTCACAGTTCAGTGTATATTCCAAATATGAAAGTGCTCAGCTCAGGATAGAAGTGTCATTGTAAAGGAAAATCATAGTGCTTTAGGGAAGACAGATATTTCTCCTTTTTCTTCTGGTTTTTTTTTCAGTACCTTTTCTTTTTTTAATCTTTGTTGCTCATACTCCCCATACTAAAATCTGAAAGGTTTTTAGTACTTGTTCATGGAAGAGTGAAAGAAGAATAATTTACAGAAACCAGTTCCTCACTTGGATGTATAAAATAAAAAGCAGTCATGAAAAAAGGACAGTTAGTATGAATAAATCCTATGTATGCAAATTTGGAATACCAATATCTAAATAATTCAACCATTACTAAAGATGATTACATGAATGAGGCAGAGGTGTGTAATGCATTCTTTGCCTCTGTCTGCAACATGGATGATGAACCCAGAGGGTCTCAGTGGCCAGAGCTGGAGGACCATGATTGTGAGAATGATTAACTCCCAGCTGAACCTTGAAATTGTGCGTGATCTGCAGCTTCAGCTGGATCCCTACAAATCTATGGGACCTGATGGGATTCACCCAGGAGTCTTCAAAGAGCCAGCTGATGTCATCACAAAAGCTCTTTTGATGATTTTTCAGTAGTCTTGGGAATACAGAGAGGTCCTAGTTGACTGGAAGCTGGCAAGCATTGTCATGATTTTCAACAAAGGCAAGAAGGAGGACCCCAAAACTACAGGCCTTTAGTCTCACTTCTCAGTGCCTCGTAAAGTTATAGAGAAGATTATTCTGGAAGGTGTTGAAAAACACCTGAAAGACAACACAGTCATTTGACACAGCCAGCACAGCTTCATGAGAGGAAAGTCCTGCTTGTGAAATCTGATTTCCTTTTAAGACAAGGTAATCCACCTCACTGGTCATGAGAAGCCAGTTGATGGAACCTTTCTGGATTTCAGTACAGGTTTTGATACTGTCTTCTGGATAAAAGGTCCAGCACACAGCCAGATAAACACATCATGGGATGGGTGAGCAACTGGCTCACAGGTCAGGCACAAAGGATTATAGTAAATGGGGTGGCATCAGACTGGTGACCTGTCACTAGGTTACCATCCATCCTCGTCTTCTCTAGTTCCGTCGTTGTCCCTGTGCTCTTCAACGTCTTCATAAATGACTTGGATGAAGGACTGGAAGGGACACTGAGCAAGTTTGCAGATGATACAAAACTGGGAGGAGCTGTTGACTCCCTCAAGGGCAGGCAGGCCCTTAACAAATTAGAGGACTGGGCAATCACCAACCATATGAATTTCAACAAGGAAAAGTGCTGGATTCTGCACCTGGGATGGGGCAACCCTGGGTGTAGGTACAGACTGGGGAATGACATGCTGGAAAACAGTGCAGCAGAAAGAGACCTGGGGGCCCTGGTTGAAGGAAAGCTGAACATGAGCCAGCAGTACCCTGGCAGCCAGGAGGGCTGAGCCTGTCCTGGGGCCATCAGGCACAGCATCAGCAGCCAGGCAAGGGAGGGGATTGTCCTGCTCTGCTCTGAGCTGGGGTGGCCTCACCTTGAGTCCTGTGTGCAGTTTTGGACACCACAATATAAGAAAGATATAATTATCTTATGGAGTTTCTAAAGAAGGGCTATGAAGATGATGAAGGGCCTTGAGGGGAAGTCGTATGTGGAGTAGCTGAGGTCACTTGGTCTGTTCAGCAAAAGAGGAGACTGAAGGGAAACCTCATTGCAGTCTACAACTTCCTCATGAGGGGAAGAGGAGGAGCAGGCACTGATCTCTTCTCTGTGGGGACCAGTGACAGGACCCAAGGGAATGGCCTGAAGTTGTGTCAGGGGAGGTTTGGGTTGGATATTAGGGAAAGGTTCTTCATCCAGAGGGTGGCTGGGCACTGGAACAGGCTCCCCAGGGAAGTGGTCACAGCACCAGCCTAGCAGAGTTCAAGAAGCATTTGGACAATGCTCTCGGCCACATGGTGTGACTCTTGGGGATGGTGCTATGCAGGGCCAGGAGTTGTACTGGGTGATCCTTGTGGGTCCCTTCCATTCAGGATATTCTATGATTCTCTGACCTTAAAGCTATGCTACAGTTAATGTATCACACAGTTAAGGTCACATAAAAATATTGTGTTTCAGAACCTCTAAGTGAGAATAGACAGTAAAGAGTAAAGATTAAAATAAGCAGCATTTCTTCCTGAAAAACACAGATAAACACCAGGTGTATCAGGACAATTTTACCATGTCTAAGACCTCTATAGAACACAATCGTTAAAAACATTAAGTTAGCACTAAATGCATTCAAAACTGACGGAAAAGCTCAGACTTATCCTTTAATCAGCATAGGAAATGACTGTATGCACGCATTTCTTTATTACCTATATACATTAAATGTTAGCCAGGTAGCTTTGTTCTTTATTTTTTGCAAATTTTATCAGAGAATTACAGCATTTCAAATAAAGAAAATACTGTGTATAAAAAGGTGCTTTAATCTGGCATAGAAAAATATGCAAGGCATCAGTGTCTGTCAACTAAATTGGACAAAGTAAAAGCAGAAATAGGTACATTTTTACCAGTGAGGTATTTAATTTGTGGAATTAATTCCAAACAACAATGATAAATTCTGCCCATCTTGGACTTTTCATATCAAATCAATATCAGAAAACAGATTTAGATTAATATATGTTGCTAGGTTCAAACCAGGAAAAATATTGTCAGTACTGTGCAGATCAAACTATATAATCTAATTCATTCTTTTAGAATTTAAATATTTATTTCTTTCAGGCTATGATTGGATGCATTAGCAAAGATAATTGTCTTTAATAAAGCAATAATCTAATCTAGATTGTAAATTAAACTTATTTTCTAAGTAAAAGCACATTAACCATTGCCTATTACACTGGACTAATTAATTGATATTTAAACATAGAATGCAACTCTAAAAAGAAGAAAGAATAATTCCAGATAGTGACTAAACAAATAGAGTCCTTTTTCTAAGCTGTATCTTGTTTTCTAAAACTGAACCATGATCCAAAAATTTTATGTAAGAAAACAAGAACAGACAGTTACATTGGCTGGGCCTCAGCTAAATCTTTAAAGAGAGAACAAAAATAATAAGCCAAAAAATGTTCATATTTTCAGAATATAAATATTTCTTTGCTTTCATATGTTTTAAACGCTCCATTAAGGTCGCCATTATTTTGCAAAGAGACAACCTTCTCTACATGTCAAAAAAACCAGCATTGTTATTTTTTCCCCCGTTCTCCTCTTTTCTTATTTCCTCAGCTGGATATAGAAAAATATTCTTGAATAAAATTATGTTTGTTTTCCTAAGTCATTTAACATGTCCTGTTTGTCTGTAGTGCTACTCCATTCCAGAGTCTAATAGATTAAAATACAGTAATAAAAACCCTCAACCTCTCTCTCCACCATTCTAGAAAATTCTAGGACAAATTTCACGTTTCATTCTGTTTAATTTAGAAGACATTAAAGATTTCTTTGTTCATCTTTAGAACAGCAGGAAGGTTGTGGATGGGGTTTTTGGTGCTTTTTTTGTTGCATTTTTTTTGTTGTTTTTTACTATTAGAGCTAAGAAATGGCATGAAATGTTTATCTAACTAGATAAATATAATGTAGACTACTTTGTGTTTGCTTCAGATATTTTTTAAACTTTCACTTTTAACTGTCCTTACCTGGACAGTCTGAGGAAATAGCAAACATCCTCAAAAGAAGAAGACACTCTAAAACCTGTATTATTTTATTGACTGACATTTTTTGGGCGTATGTGTCTTCTTTAACATTTGGGAAGCAACTTAATGTGTTCGTGGATTTATGTTGTTCAGTGCTGTCCTTTTGGCTACCATGAAACTGCAAAATATCTCATGCTTCAGACATATCAGCTGATATCAGTCCAAGAGGAATGTCCTTACTGATTATATTTTTTCTCAGCAACATGTGCCAGTGATAACACTGTTTTTGCCTGTTTGTTTAAAAATCAATTGGAAAAAGGACATCACCTATTATATCGTGAGTGAATATGTCTTATTTGGAGGGACTGAATAGTTTAGATTATAAATTTATAATCCATGGTCTACCTGGAATGATTTTATAGTGAAACAGAAATTGCATCTTGTGGCCATAGACTGATAAATTTACTATCTAAATTTAAGAAAAAGAGGAGGGGAAAAGTGATCCAGGCAAACAAAGGTCCAATCATCTGACTTCTATGCTTTAAGGGAAATAAAAATTAAAAAAAAAATTAATTCCAATCATGGGAGTAAATGAAAAACCTTATAGAATACATATAAAAGGTAATTTTTACCAGACAAAACCAAACTTTTTCTTGTTAAATTTGCTGATTTACTGGACAAGGAAAAAGAGATAGCACTGAGTCCTTTTCCATGCTTCTCTATATTTTTCCTTTTTTTTATTGTTGATGAGATCATAAACATCGAGCAAGAAAAGGGTGAATGAGTGCCTCCTAATTTGTCCCATCCTTCAATGAGAGAACTCTTTAAATTTACAGGAATTACACATTTAAAAATTGTTTATAATACTGCTTGTTGAAAGAGAAATCAACAAGTTGTATTATACTTTGTTCATCTTTAGAACAGCAGGAATGTTTTTAGTATTATTGTTTCTTGTTTGATGACTTTCCAAACACTTTTTTCGGGGCCATTGTTGTGATGATGACAGCTACATTTAGTGATCTCAGAATATCCACCCTTACACTGAGGGAATTTGGAAGCATTTAAAGTACAATTCTAGGCAGACTAGATTCCCAGCTGTGCAGATTTGGAAACTCTGTCTTAAATATCCCATGTAAGAATTATTCAAGATCTGAATTCTGTACATTGGTTTCCAATTTCAAAACTTCCTGATTTTTCTGCCAGAACACCTATGTTTAAAGCAGTTTAAAATTCCTAATTTCAGTGGAATTTCTTGAATAAACTTTGGTAGAAAAGCAGAAAGATTATTTTGAAATGCAGTCAATGCAGACTAGAGGTTCCAGGGGGGTGGGTTGTGGACCAGTGCACATCCCACTTTCTCAGAACTTCCCCCACTCCACACAGACACACTTCAGTTGTTTTGAGCCAGTAATCATTTTCTGCTGTCTCTCACACACAGCATGCTCTTCACTTAAATGTGTTCCAATAGTTTGCTGAATTACATGCCAAGGGTTATATACAGAATTAGTATGATTTTGAATACAGCTTAACGATGGAAAACACAATTCAGGTAGAATTTTTGTGTCTTATTCCAAAGTTGTCATCCATAAAAAGCTATCCAATGGCTTTAATTTGTTATAGAAAACCAACTTATACCTAAAAGCACCTGAGATACACAAAACTGACAGTTTGACAGAAAGATGATGTTCTGAGCATTTGTGTGAACATTTCCGCCATACAGCAAATCAGTAATTATTTCAGCAGAACTTAGAGAAGCCACTGCAACAGAATAGTTTTGCTGTTAAATTCCTTGCCAGATGTCTATGAATTGTTCTAATAACTTGTCTGGAAACTGAGCAACATGAAGTTCCAAACCTTTACTTTTTTTTAATGCTTATTCAAATAACTCAACCGTAATTATATGTTCTTATGAACCTGGCAAAATGTCTTCATATGATTGTGACACCTGCAATGCATTTTTCCTGTTTCATCTCTCTGTATGAAAACAAAACAATCAGAAAACAATCAAGAAACAGTTTTGCTATCTTTTGTTTTGTGGAATAAATCCAAAGAAACTCATGAAACAAATATTACGTTTGTCTTAATTTGTGGACTTGAATCTGGCTATAAACATCTATTAAAATGAAAACAACTCAGCAGCATTTGCCTTCCACATGAGATTTAAATATCATCTTTGACCTCATACTTCTCTCTAACAGAAAAATCTTCTTTCCTGTCATGTATATTCTTTGCTTCTGAGGAGGTGGAAAGTTGTTCCAAATAAGCTCTTAAAGTAAAGTCTGATGATTGATCCATTTAGACACCTTAGAAGTACTTTTTTTTGTCTAGTTTCCAAGAAAATGATAAAAATGGTTTCATAATAAATGACGCTTTCCCCATGTGTCTCCAGTCATTCATACGGGAAAGTGTCCACAACAAGAAGAAAGTTATCACGGCTGCTGTGTATCAAAAGGAAACAGGAAAAAATGTTTATGATAAAAAGCAGACTTATAAAATGTTGAAAAACTTAATAAAGATTACAAAAATATTTTTATTTTATTTTTTGGACAGTATTACTTTTGTCATACAGGAATGGAATACATAGGTGATACATAAGCTATTCAATCTGCAAATCTACTTAAGGCTTATATGTAAATGTGCAAATTCTGAATATTCACATTAGGGTTTTTTTCACAAATTTCTCAATAAATAATAATGTATTGGTCAAGCACATTTAATGGATTTGGGTAAAAGTGGAATAAAAAACATGAACAAAACCATCTTCCACTACAAAACAAAATTGCCTCTTTTGGTACATTGAAAGGTGATAATTCAAATAAAGTCTTAGGACTTGTGAACAATTTACATACTGTCTCCTCTTTCTTCATGTTCTTGTCAGCAATTTACAATATTTTATTTTCATTTACCCTTTTTTAAGAACTATGATAGTAAGAGATAATGAACTGTAAGAGATAAAATATTGTTTTCTAGATACAGAAAGAACCACAGCTATGTCGGAAATGTTTTGACTATATCTTATATCCTTTTTATTTCAGATTTGATTCTTTCTTATTCCAGATTTGATCAATTTTCAAGTCAAACTACATAGATTTCATGATTTATAGAATGCAGAACTGAATGACAATTTCATGAGACAACCCCTAGTTAGCATCAATCTAGATATTTGCATCACGCTGTGATATGCCATAAGGAATGGTAAACTCAGCTCCCAAAAGCAGGATAGTCATCGGAGGGTGACACACTGCCTGGAGTAATCAACTCTATTTCTCAACATGCTTAATTAAAATAGACATATTCCAAAAATTATGCAGATACACTGATACATGTGTGGAGGTGATATTTCTATAACATACTCCACTGTACAGTGTAAGCATGATCTTCTTTTAATGTATAACTTGCTTAGAATTTGTGTACCTCAGCCTAAAACCTATCCACCTGCTGTGTCAGCTTCAGAGTTATGGCAATCTGCAGCCTTAAATTGTCCATTGGGACTGAAGTTCATATTCAGAAGTTGTTTCAGTTTTATAAATTTGAGTTATAACACTACTGATGTAGCAGAGATCTGAAAAGACTGCAATCCAGCATTCAAAATCCTCAATTAGGTGTTTTCAAAATGTGTCCATCTCTCTAGCAGCAGTGGACACTTTCCCAAATAAAATGAAATTCACATAGCTGCATATAGTATGTAGAAATGGTTTGCTATTGACTAGAGTGGCCTTAAATTACCTCTGGTTCTTCATCAGTATGCCCTATTCATTTGTACAGCACAGTCAACAACCATGGCATAATACAGTATATAAAATTATTATACTTGCAGCTTTCTGAAGGAAATGGGATATTTCACAAAAAGTCTCATCCAAAGCAAGGCAGGAATCAGAAACAGTCTATCCTTTAAGTTCAATGTGATTTTGATGATGACTAAACTGTATCTTAAGCAAAATACATGGAGTCAGTCTCTCACATGAGTAACAAAAAGTGGTAGAATGCAAGAGTTTGTTGTGTTCAATATCCATACACCAATGACATCCTAAAGGCAGAGAAGGCTAGAGCACTGCAAATGGTGCTGGTTATTTCGCTTTTGTTATTAAAAAGTGTAAAGAAAACCAAGCTATCTTCGGAATTAGCATAACACCACTTTCACCATGAAATAAAAAAGCACACAATTTGTTTTGGTCCAGTTAGGTCTTCCCTGAAAATTTTAGTTTTCTCAAGAAAACTCTGAACTTTTTTTTTTCTAGGATTTCCAGTTTTTATTTTGGTTTATTTCTTGCTGAAACTAAGCTATCACTTGACAGTTTTAAACAGTCTCAGCAAAATTTTTTTCAGTTTTGTCTTAAAATGGAAAGTGTGTTAGGTCTTGAGCATTCACCTTGTACTAGTAGAGGATCAGTTCATTTAGATCCCGATAGTTTATTTTGCTCTTAAGGACATAAATGAGGAACGCACCAACAGTCTTTGAAAAGAGTTTCTTTCTGTATTTAATATGACTCTTCTATCCAACGATTCAAGCCCATCAACCTTTACCTTATCTACCACACACACACATAAAGAAAAAAATATTACTCTAAACATAATAGCAAGTCCAGAGGTGGGCCACAAAATTGATTAGAGGGATGGAGCTTCTTTCCTATGAAGAAAGGTTGAGATAACTGGGTATGTTCAGCCTGGAGAAGACTTTGAAGTGACCTAATTATGGCCTTCCCTTATCTGAAGGGAGCCCACAGGAAAGATGCAGAGGGACCTTTTGCAAGGGCACATAGTCACAGGATAAGTGTGAATGGATTCAAACTGAGAGTAGGATTAAGTTAGATACTAGGAAAAAAAATCTTTACTGTGAGAGTGATAAGGCACTGGAAGAGGTTGCCCAGAGAAGCTGTGGGTGCCATCCTGGATGTGTTTAAGGCCAGGCTGGATGGAGCTCTGAACAACCTCATTTAGTGAGAGATGCCCTGTCCATGGCAAGGGACCGGAACCAGATGATTTTTAAGGTCCCTTCCAACCTAGGTCATTCTATGACTCTATGACATAGATGATGTTCCTTTTAAATACTTCTCAAGCTGAACAAAGACGCTGGACCATGTGTCCAGGAACTCTTATGTTTTATTGTACAGTTGCCATAACTGCAGCAATCAGCCCACTGTCCAGACTGGAAAGCTGAACAAGCTCTTAAATTCTCAATAGATTTCACCAAAAGTGGAGGCTAACAAGCCCTAAATTTTATACAGTACACTTCAATAACTTCTCATCTCCCACAAAAAACTGCTCAAGAGGTGCTGGCTAACAAGCCACAACACACTTTCACAAGCTCCCCCGTCCCACAAGAAACCTCAGTATGGAGTATGGGGTAGAATACGATAGCTGTGCTTTGCCTAGGCAAGGCAATGGAAGAGAACAAAGAATATCACCAGCCCTTAGGTCCTGCCTTGGTCCTGCCAGGTGGATTATCTGCAGCTGAGGCTGTGGGTTCCCTATCCACTTCCTTTCATAGTAAACCTGGGCATGCCTCTTATGTAAACTAGATTTTTTGTGCTATTTTGTTCATGCATGCACAGCCAGCCCTTCTCCGGAGAGTCTCAAGAGGAGTAGGAATTGACTCAGAACAGCTTTGCCCCACCTCTGCAGGACCCTCTCTTCAAATCACACCTTTCCTGTAGCAATACTCAGAATGTTTGGGCCAAAACATGCTTCGGTTTAGCCCTCTACAATGGCCTAGCAGCACAATGTATTTTCTCATCTGTTACAATCTGGTAACATCTGAAACAGAAGGCTAGAAGACCTATAAATTTCCCATGGATTATTTTTAAAAGATAAATTAGGTCTTGTGCTCCATAGTGGTTGTATTAACATAAAGCCTTGAATATAAATACATAGAAAAGTACTGCAAAAACTTAAATTAATAAAAATTATGTTTATGTGACTTTGCTCATTACTTGCAAGTATGCTATGCTTGTAACAAACTCACACATTTTGGTGGATGCCTTTATTGTGGATAATTCCTTTCTTTAAATGCTACTGATGATCTTTTTCTGTCACCTGCAGTGACAAAATTTCTTATCTTCTGTATAATAACACATATTGTTAGGATACCATGAAAAAAGAAGCTAGGTTTTAACTTCAACACACAGGTCAAATTAGTGACATATACTTCCCCCCTTATTAAAAAAANCCTTCCAACCTAGGTCATTCTATGACTCTATGACATAGATGATGTTCCTTTTAAATACTTCTCAAGCTGAACAAAGACGCTGGACCATGTGTCCAGGAACTCTTATGTTTTATTGTACAGTTGCCATAACTGCAGCAATCAGCCCACTGTCCAGACTGGAAAGCTGAACAAGCTCTTAAATTCTCAATAGATTTCACCAAAAGTGGAGGCTAACAAGCCCTAAATTTTATACAGTACACTTCAATAACTTCTCATCTCCCACAAAAAACTGCTCAAGAGGTGCTGGCTAACAAGCCACAACACACTTTCACAAGCTCCCCCGTCCCACAAGAAACCTCAGTATGGAGTATGGGGTAGAATACGATAGCTGTGCTTTGCCTAGGCAAGGCAATGGAAGAGAACAAAGAATATCACCAGCCCTTAGGTCCTGCCTTGGTCCTGCCAGGTGGATTATCTGCAGCTGAGGCTGTGGGTTCCCTATCCACTTCCTTTCATAGTAAACCTGGGCATGCCTCTTATGTAAACTAGATTTTTTGTGCTATTTTGTTCATGCATGCACAGCCAGCCCTTCTCCGGAGAGTCTCAAGAGGAGTAGGAATTGACTCAGAACAGCTTTGCCCCACCTCTGCAGGACCCTCTCTTCAAATCACACCTTTCCTGTAGCAATACTCAGAATGTTTGGGCCAAAACATGCTTCGGTTTAGCCCTCTACAATGGCCTAGCAGCACAATGTATTTTCTCATCTGTTACAATCTGGTAACATCTGAAACAGAAGGCTAGAAGACCTATAAATTTCCCATGGATTATTTTTAAAAGATAAATTAGGTCTTGTGCTCCATAGTGGTTGTATTAACATAAAGCCTTGAATATAAATACATAGAAAAGTACTGCAAAAACTTAAATTAATAAAAATTATGTTTATGTGACTTTGCTCATTACTTGCAAGTATGCTATGCTTGTAACAAACTCACACATTTTGGTGGATGCCTTTATTGTGGATAATTCCTTTCTTTAAATGCTACTGATGATCTTTTTCTGTCACCTGCAGTGACAAAATTTCTTATCTTCTGTATAATAACACATATTGTTAGGATACCATGAAAAAAGAAGCTAGGTTTTAACTTCAACACACAGGTCAAATTAGTGACATATACTTCCCCCCTTATTAAAAAAAAACCAAAAATAAATAAACAACCAAACACAACAACAAACTAAACTAGTTTAAAATATCTGGAAAAGACAAAATATCATAGTGTTCAAAACCAAGCAAATTTCATTGAAATCGTGGTTATGATACTTAGGATCAAGACTGTCCATATGCAAGGAGGGGATATGACCAGATGTGACCAAAGAAGCTAAAATAAAGGCTAGAGTTTCTGTATTTATTGATCATCCAGCTGTATTTCAGTATTTATACTTCAGTTTGAAAATGGCAGTATGATCCAGGAAAGTATAAATCCTCCCCTTATTATTCAGTGGGGATGTTCCCATGAATAATTTTTTCATTAATTGCCAAATCATATGTAGTTATTGTCTCAGGAAACCTACTTTCAGTGTTCAAATATAACATCTAGTATGTTTTGGATAGTTACTCTATCCAATAGATAGGCACTCATGCTGAGTTTATTCTTGGACAACTTGAGTGATGGATGAGTTCTTTACCCAACCATCTCTGGAGTAACGTGGTCCTAAAAGCTGTGCTGAGACAATGTAGAGCTCTGTAATAGTTTTGTTATTTATTTCCTTATGTGGCAAGACATGAGGAATCTTAGAAAATTTATAACAATTTATTATAAAGATGTTAATAAATATAGGTTTTGAGCAAATAATATATTCTACCTATCTAATAAATCTTTCCTCTGGTCATAAAAACAGATAATTTAATCACATATATTAATTATTTAAGATGTTTATTGTATGTTCACCAGTGGTAAGTATTGGCCTGCATCTTGCTTTCAAAATGGGTTTTCTGGTAGAATCTAAAATCCATAGTTCAAAGGTTATTGAGCTTATATTGAGAAATGGGCTGTAAATGTTTCTGCTTTCTGATGAGTAAAATGTTTTAATAACTGAATTTGCAATTGTTGAGTAAAAGCTTGTTTTCTGCTCATAGTCTTAAATATTTTCAGTTCTGGTACTCAGCTGATTATATACAAAGCTCTCAGAATGTTTCAGGGAACACACAGCCAACTTTTCGGCCAGTAGCATTTTTCTTTTTCACCTCCTCCACATGAGCAGAGGTCTTATGCTGGAGAAATAAGAAAGAATTTATTGCTGGAAATAGAATTCCCAGAGGCTGAGATATATTCTCTAGCAAGAGGATGAGGAAACTGTAGCTTGGAAGTCTTTTTTTTTTTTTTGTGATGTATTTGAGAATGCAAAGAGAGTTTGTCCCAAATGAACGTCAAAGATTATTTAGAGTGTCTTAAAGAATAATCTATGAAGAGAACTGATTTGCACTCCCTTGACTGCTTGATTTACATCTACTGCAAAAAGTCAATAACCAGGAGAGAGAGGAGAAAACTTTATTTGACTCAGTCATATCTGGAATGAGCTCCTATATTTAAGTTCACTACAGAATCACAGAATGGGCAAGGTTGGAAAGGACCACAGTGGATCATCTGGTCCAACTTCCCCACTCAAACAGGGTCATTTTAGAGTGCATTGCACAGAATTGCATCCAGACAGTTCTTGAATGTCTCCGGTGAAGGAGATTCCACAACTTCTCTGGGCAATCAGTTCCTGACTGTAGTCAAATATCCTGTTGCTGCTGTCATACATGGGAGGGAGCCAGGTACTTTATATGATATTGAAAGCTTTGATTACAAAGGCTGTGGCTCTTTTGCAAGGGCAGAACAGAGCCATGGCACATCTGTTTTGCCCTCTCTTCCTCCTGTCTGAGCCAGGCATCCAGCCTGATAACCTATCACCCCCATGTGCAGCTTATCGTACCGAGTTTTAATCCCTTTCTCATGGAATTCCTTTTACCACATATATCAAGGTTTTAGGCCTCATGTCTACACTACCATCCCATTGGCACCCACTCATATCTCTTTCAGTGATCTTAATTGTCTATGAAATCTCACCCTGCAGTCATCTATTCTAGGAAATAATTTTGGTTTTCTGTTGTTTTGGCACATCATTGTAGGAGAAAAAGATTTTATTTTGACAAGTGGGATTGGTAGGAAGAGAGGTAAAAAAAGGGCCATCTTTTTTTCAGCTTTTAAAGAATCAGCTGAAGCAGAAACATTAGTATAATTCTGTTTTGGAGAGGTAGTCTGTCTTTCTTGGGTTAATATTCCAAGCTATGCTTTCATGATCACCTTGCACTGTGTGCTGGGCATTTCTTTTGTTTTCTTGCATCTTCCCGTTAGGCCAATGAGCTCTACCAGGCACATTGCACACATGTGACTCAATACTGTTTTAGGAGAATCTTGAAGAGCTTGAAGGGTCTCTCAGACTGTAGAATGCATATGACATAGTGTTAGTCTTGCAATATACAGGTCTGAAGGTAAAAATAAATGGAACAGTACCGCTTACGCAGAGTTCACAGAACTGCACAAGTTTTCCTTTCTTTGAACAGAGAATACCGATAACAAACCTTCATATATGTGTTCTGCAAAAAACATCAAGGCACATTCTAATTTCCTTCCATCCATTCACATGTGCATTTATTTGTTACTTCTGTAAACATCTTCTTATTCATTAAGTTGCTTTCTGAGTACCAACTATAGCCAAAGCGCCTCATTATCTCCAGTATCTCAATGTTGAGGTAAGAGGTGACTGACATTCCCAGTCAAAACATTGTAAAGGTCAGGCCTTATGGCTGAAAAACTAAAAAAATTATCTTAAATAATCCACTTAGAATATAACACCTAAAAAGAACTCAAAATTCTGAAGCACCTGTAACAGTTCCCTTAATCAGATCATATAACTATTTTGCATCAGTTCATATTGCTTTAATAAAACTCAGCCTTCATTTCCATTAAAACTACTGTATTCAAACACTTTGTTTTGTTTTTCTAGTTACTTCACCTTCCTTTTTTATAGTTGTCACTCATATCATTAATACAAATTGACAATGCTGCTCTCTTTTAATTTTAAAGATAGAGAGAGAAACCGTTACCATGCTTCTGTTACTTCTATGCTGAATTCTAGCTAAAAATCCACAATCTGCCTTATAGGGATTTATGATACATGGCATCAAAAGACAAGTTGGACAAACACGGGAGAGGAAACCCATCCATGAGTTTCAAACACAAAGAAAATGCCTCCATCTGAATACTGAAAAAAGTATTTCTGCCCCAAATGTTTAGAGAGGAGGAAGCACCCTAGGAAATTATTGTGTGCCTGCTGCTCCTTGTTAGACATTTGCTTTTGGCTATTGCTAGAGTCATCATAAATGTACCCTTCTCTAGATTAACCTTTCACCTGACATTGTACATCTTTTCTTCTGTTTCTACTTTCCTCATTATTCATATTATGTTTACTGAAAAGGTGAGAAAAAATAGTTCATATTTAAACAAAAACTTTAGGCGGAAGAAAAGCAAAGGTGAAAAGGCAAGAGAAAAGAGCTAAATCAGTGTTCTTAGGCACTTAAAGAGTAAGACAGATTCTGGTGATGTTTTACGCTTTTTTACATATGAACATGACATCAAATGTACCTTTTATCTACTTTTGGAGCAATTTAGATTAAAATATGAGGAAAAGTATATTTTTGTCCAGAGGGAAAGAAAATAGAAGCAAACCAAAATGTAGCTTTAAGAGAGAGGAATATTTTTTCTTTCTGTAAATGCTATTTTTTTCCTTGTAACACAGAGCAAGAATTCATATTGCACATGGTCAGAATTTTTTCCTTAAGAAATACACCGTATCTCAGCAACAGCACATGTACTGTGGATTGTTACAGCCACTTTCTCTCTTCTCCCCTTATATTTTTCTCTCAGAGTAAATAAGCTTTTAGGACATCATGAAGTGCTCCTTTTGACATTTCTGTAGCTCTTTTGTTTCCATTTTCATCCCAGGAGATTTTGATGTTCTTAATAGAAAAATTGGCATTTTTAATGTGAAAAGATAATTTTATTTCCCTAAAGTTGTTCCATCAAGTATATCAACAAGTCAGTTATTTTACAATGGTGAGAGTACCACAGCCAAATAATTAATATACATTTAAAAATTTTAAAACTGATTCCTCAGTTATTTTATAAATTATTTTAGAAATTATGTCTTCGAATGTCTTCATGACTATATCAAATGTGAAGACGTAAATACTAAATAGCAAAGTAGACACGTTTTTACAAAAATATTTAGATTTTGGCATCTCTAAAAACATTTGAAAATTAGGAAAAACCTCTCTATTACACCCAAGCAATAATAGGTTTTCCCTTCAAAAATATGTTTTTCAAATTTATTTGAGGGGTGGATTTATATGCTTCCTTAGACATTTTAGTGATGGTTTTTCTCAATCTCTGTTTCCAGATTTTCTACAACATCTTCTCAAAATGAGTTGAAGTCAGAATACAAAAACCAGAATAATCTGATCTATTACCAGTTATAACATTTAAACTTTTATTTATGGACAAAGTTTTAAAAGAAAAATTAAATCAATTTAATTTTCTCAGTTTGTTACTCGTTTGGATGGTATTCCAGTGACATTTGTAATGTTTAGAATTGCTGAAAGAAAAGACGAAAGATGTGAATAATGCAAACACTGTAAAAATAAAACTTGAAAATATAGATTTATTTAAGAAAATACATAATACATCAATAAACATAAAAATACATCATTATTTAGTATTTATGTATTTCTGTACAAGCATACAAATATAGAAAGGTATGGCATCATT
>VZRS01014026.1:27611-123585 GCA_013398055.1 Ifrita kowaldi
ATATATATTTTAATTTTGTTTGAGTGGTGGTTTGGATTTTGATTTGATCTGGTAGGGGTTTTTTTTAATTTTTAAATGGAAATTCCTGTATTTCAATAGAAATTAAGAAAAAATTCCAACCAACCAACATCTGTGCCCATTTCTTCTTTCGCTGTCACTAGGGCACACTGTGAAGAGTGTCTATCTTCCTTGTACCTTTCCATCAAATATTTATATTTTTTATAAGATATCTCTGATTTGTCTTCTCCTGGCTGAACAGTCCCANAAAATTAAATCAATTTAATTTTCTCAGTTTGTTACTCGTTTGGATGGTATTCCAGTGACATTTGTAATGTTTAGAATTGCTGAAAGAAAAGACGAAAGATGTGAATAATGCAAACACTGTAAAAATAAAACTTGAAAATATAGATTTATTTAAGAAAATACATAATACATCAATAAACATAAAAATACATCATTATTTAGTATTTATGTATTTCTGTACAAGCATACAAATATAGAAAGGTATGGCATCATTGCTTTGCTACTTTTTTATGTGTTTGGTAAAAAAACCAACTATGTAGCACATTCCTTTGGTCTGGAGAATGATGTGCAACAAGCGCTGCTAACACAGGGCAAGATAAGCTGTTTGGCAAAACTAATATTTTGTTCTTATTTTATTTTTATTCTCGTGACAACCTGAGTAATAATCAGTAAGCATATTCCCTAAAGATGGACATAGAAGACCATGTGACAGAAACTGACAACTATAAATCAGCCATCAACATTGTAGATAATAGGCATAGTATTGTGTAGCATAGCAATGCATAGTACAGCGCATTACAGTGCTGCATTGCACTGAGTTCTATTTCACATATAAAGTAATAGGGATTTCAAACACAAAAAAAAAAATCACAGGATTTTTGTGGAATTTTCTGATCATTCCCATTGAAAGGGTCGAAACTGGATAGTAGTGCCAAGGCATTTTAAGCCACTGTGCCTAAATTAATAGGAACAAATTCCATCTACTTTGAGGTGATCCTAATTTGCACTAATGGATAGCAAAAAATGACAGGCACGCTTTATATTTTAAAAGCATAAAATAAAATATAATTTCCCTGAAACTGAAATCTGTGGAGTCAAATGTGATGTTAGATGTCTCTTGAAAAGAAAGAACTTGAAACATCAGATATTATTACAAAGTGCCATAATTTAAAAAAAAAAAAAGTGCTAATNTTTCTTCTTTCGCTGTCACTAGGGCACACTGTGAAGAGTGTCTATCTTCCTTGTACCTTTCCATCAAATATTTATATTTTTTATAAGATATCTCTGATTTGTCTTCTCCTGGCTGAACAGTCCCAACTCTCTTAGCATTTCCTCATATTTCAGACGCTTCAGTCCCTTAAGAATTTCTGTGGATTGTAGTCTCTTGCTGTACTTGCTGTACTGCACATCCATTTTTCTCTTGTACTGAGCAGCCCAGAAACGGACCCAGCACTCCAGATGTATTTTACTGGTGCAGATTAGAGGAGAATGATCACTTCTGTCCATCATCTTCCTGATGCTGTTGTGGGCTGTTGCGGGGGGGTTTTTTTTGCTGCAAGGATACACTCCTAGCCCAGGTTCAGTTCATTGTCCATGCAAACTGCCAGGTTTTTTTCTGCAATTCATTGGTCACTAGACTCTCCTGGAGCATGAACTTCTGCAGGTTTTGACTTTTCCCTTTGATGAACTTGATGATTTTCCTGTTATGCTTGGAACAGACATAATAAAATGCCAGGACAGTCAAGGCTTATTTTCCAAAATACTGAGTTCATTCGCTCACCAAAACATTTTAAAACTTCCTAGGGTAATGTCCATTCTTTCTATGTTAGTCAAAATATGATGATCATTATTTACTTTCCTAAAGAGAAAGATGGCATAAACATTAACCAGAAATTACCATGATTCTTTACCAGAATTTTTATTGTTGTTTTTTATAATTAAAAGTTACACTAGGATCAATTTGAACGGTGAATGCTGAAATTAGAAAACATTTTAAATCTATATGTAAAATCACTAATGCAAATATTTATTGTGGTATTCATCAGCATTTATGTTAAAAGTTATTCATTTTTTAAAAGGAGTTATGGTTTGGGCTTTGTTTTGTTTGGTTGTTACAGATATAGAATTTACTGCATCCTTACAATTAACAAAGATTCTAAGTGCCAAAGCNAAAAAAAGTGCTAATTTTTTTTTTTTGTTTTTAAAAAAAGTTCCAGGAGACAAAGAATGATGAGCTGTTAACTGTAACTACATTCCATATTTTTCATCACAGATATATTTAAATATCAGCAGGTTTCTGGCACAAGCAGAAAACACTTTTATTTAGTTGACTCAAAGACATTTTCTTTCCCTCCTTAAGGTCATCATATTGATTCTGGCAAAATACTATAAATATTAAATCCTCCAGTCAATAAGCTTAATACTGACCTAAAAAAGTCAATATATGCTTACTAGTTGCAAAATAGTAACAGAATGTAGCTCTGTTCTCTATAATACCCTGTGCTTAAAATAGGAAGAGTAGTTTTCTGTTTTTAAAGGAGTGGAAATGTTCTTTCCTGGAAAAATACAGTGGTAACATTTTTTAGTATGTTTGATCATCCTCACANGTCCCTTAAGAATTTCTGTGGATTGTAGTCTCTTGCTGTACTTGCTGTACTGCACATCCATTTTTCTCTTGTACTGAGCAGCCCAGAAACGGACCCAGCACTCCAGATGTATTTTACTGGTGCAGATTAGAGGAGAATGATCACTTCTGTCCATCATCTTCCTGATGCTGTTGTGGGCTGTTGCGGGGGGGTTTTTTTTGCTGCAAGGATACACTCCTAGCCCAGGTTCAGTTCATTGTCCATGCAAACTGCCAGGTTTTTTTCTGCAATTCATTGGTCACTAGACTCTCCTGGAGCATGAACTTCTGCAGGTTTTGACTTTTCCCTTTGATGAACTTGATGATTTTCCTGTTATGCTTGGAACAGACATAATAAAATGCCAGGACAGTCAAGGCTTATTTTCCAAAATACTGAGTTCATTCGCTCACCAAAACATTTTAAAACTTCCTAGGGTAATGTCCATTCTTTCTATGTTAGTCAAAATATGATGATCATTATTTACTTTCCTAAAGAGAAAGATGGCATAAACATTAACCAGAAACTACCATGATTCTTTACCAGAATTTTTATTGTTGTTTTTTATAATTAAAAGTTACACTAGGATCAATTTGAACGGTGAATGCTGAAATTAGAAAACATTTTAAATCTATATGTAAAATCACTAATGCAAATATTTATTGTGGTATTCATCAGCATTTATGTTAAAAGTTATTCATTTTTTAAAAGGAGTTATGGTTTGGGCTTTGTTTTGTTTGGTTGTTACAGATATAGAATTTACTGCATCCTTACAATTAACAAAGATTCTAAGTGCCAAAGCTAAGTTTTACTTTCTCATAGGAAAATAAGATGATACATAAACATTCTAACCAATTATTTAATTTTACTTTCATGACACTTATTCTGTAAGCAAATGATGCTTCCACTTCTTTTTTTCCTTCCTTGCTCACAGACTTTGAGGGGTGAATCTAAATCCTCCCAAATAAGTATGGGCAGTTTCAGGAGTATTTCTTTTTTATTCTGCTTCCAGGGGCCATTACAATATCGAAAAATAGAATTCCTAACAAGAAACTTCAATGGTATATCTAATTCCTTCCCTCACAATAAGGTAATTTCAATTCAATACTTGACCATTCAGGTAATTCCTTCAGCACAATATAGCGCTCACAGGTAGCTTCTTATTCACAGTTTGCTAGAAGAATTTATGTGGCAAGCAGGGTTAGAATGATTGGGGAATCCTAATGACACTTCTGCACTTATGAAAATCTAAGTAGAAAGGAGTTTTGCATAAAGGAGAACTGTCTGTGCTTCTGTTTATTGGCACTGAGTAATAAAATCATAATCAAACAGCAGTAACAACCTGGCAGGATGTTATTTTAGAATGTATATGTGGAAATAGAGTTATTTATTTTCCTTTTTCAGGTTGTTACAGTACTATCATATTTATTTTCTTTATTAAATTTGGCCTTTTTCCATTGCTAGCTCCTACTCCTTGACAGTATAAGATTTCCCAGAAAGCTTAGTCTGTTAAGAGAAAACATCATCAGCTGCTTACTGAGCTTGCAGAGCTCACATTTCAGGTTTTAAGAATGGCATACTTGCTGCAAAAAACCCTCAAGACTGCTATAGATGACCTGTAATTATTTGCCACAGAAGTCATAGTGATGATTTCATTTTTCCGTGTCTTTTTACTTCTCTGGTCCCGTTTCATACAAAAACGTGTGACCCTTGGTATTCATTATTTTGTTTTCTTTTCTATGAATATTTAGTATAGAATAAATATGTTGGTATGTAAGTTATTATAGTGTCTTTTCAAGTAAGTATAACAAGCAGAAAAGCAAAGTTTTGGAGGCAGGTAGTAAGCTGTTTATAAAATATATATTTGAAAAAAATATGTTTCTTGTAAATAAAGATTAAAACACAGTAACAGTATTTTCAGTGAAGGAATAGGATGGAGATGAATATAAGCAGCAAATAACATTATATGTAGCATAAAGAATGTTAGGCTGAAGTATTTTTATGAACTTAAGTTTCAAGAGAGGTGATTAATTTACTCTAGGACTAAATATATTAAAGATAAACTGCAGACTGTATTATACTAAACTTCCTCAGGTACCCTCTAACGGTGCTTGTCTCTTGAATTCAGTGTGCCCATTCTGTGTGCAATTAAATAGATGTAATTAAAAAATGTGGGTTTGTTTTTTTTTCATGTATGTTGCTTAACTTACAGGGATCTACCTAATAACATATGGCATATCCAGGTCTTCCAAAATCACAGTAAAAAATGAAAAATAGTACCTAGCAAAATTTATTTGTTCTATGAAAATATTCTTATTTTTAGAGACTTCAATAACCATAGCATGATCATAGTGTTTTCTCATTTTTTGCAGTGCATAAAATGAACATATAATTAATAATAAATAATGGTATGTATGCTAAGGATTTCATTTTACTTTATTCATTGACAAGGAAGAAAACAGACAGGTACTTATGGACAACAACCAATAGAAGCCTATGTAAGATAAACTGGAAAAATGGATCACTGAAATACTGGTCCTAGTTTTCCAGGTGTTACAAAACATTTTTCAAAACAGTTATCATTTTGTTCTTAACTGTCATGCAAAATTGAGCTTGAGTTTAAATGGATATGAGAAGAAAAAACATGCAGTCAAGTTTTTCCTACTACAGTCAGTCAAGTGTCTTATGTATTTGTGATATTGAATAGAAGAGACAGACGTATATCACATCTTAGCTCCCATGCATTTTAAATGTGCATTTTAAATATGGCTTGAAATAATGCTATGATATTTACTTAGTAGAAAAACCAGGAAGTGACTAAACTTCTACATTTTCAATTCTATCCTATAAACATGACTTGACCTTCTTCAGCTACAAATAGATCTGCAGCACCTGTGTTTAACTATTCGGCAGGAACAGACCAGAGGCAATGGGCACAAATTGAAATGGGAGATTCCTTCTAAATGTAAGGAAACACTTTTTTTTTACTGTGAGGGTGACTGAACACAGTCATAGCTTGCCCATAAAGTGAACAATCCCTGCTTGGAGATATTCAAAGGATGCCTGGGCATGGTGCTGGGTTGTCTGCTCCGGTGTCCCTGCTTGAGCAGGTATGTTGGACCAGAGGTCCCTTTCAACATCAGCCATTTTGTGTTTTTGTGATCCTGTGATTCTGTAACTTCAGGAGAGTCACAGGAGTAAACTTGTTCTTGGTCATCAGAATTGACACTGTGATCTTGATATTTTAATTCTAAAAAATTAAAAGACTTACGTGTTTTTCAGTCATGAGAATATTTCTGCATCAGAATGCACATTAAAATTACTGTAGGACATGTTAGAGTATGAAATTACCATGCAGGAACTGTTCTGTGACTATTGCCTATGCTATTTTATGATAAATTTGAGATAGCTTATTATTTCACTGAGCAATCTAACTTGAATTTGTCTTAGACTTTGCCTAGGTATGCAGGTAAGTAGAGCAAAGGGGCTGAAAGGAATTAACTTGTTAGACTAGACAATTTGATTGCTTGTCTATAACCAGTTTGTGGGTCCTAAAAGGACTTTCTGAAAAACAAAGTCAGGAACATGAATAATAAATTTATTCAGACAGAGCTGGCTAAGACTGTTTGCAATGCACTTTGTAATACATATAGGCTTACATTTTTATTCCATAAATGCATATATATTCCAAGAGAACATTAGAGACAATCCCACTGAAGAGTTAGATCATTTGAAGATAAAAGCTAAAACCCAGAGAGGCACACAGGTGCCTGAGGGCATGACTACACATGAGCAGAGAGTCAGCTGGCCAAATGTACAAGTAGCTTTGGTATTGAGGTTACCTTTGCATATTTGCATGGCAATATGCTAAAATTCATCTGTCCTTGTGAGCAGAGTCCACTGAAGTAAAACTTGGCAATACTGGAAAATGCTATGTCTACGTTTTTCTGAAGCCATTTAGACCTGCTATGAAAGGTGTGTCACAGGATGAGAAAGATCAAAATAAAGGAAATTTACTGTTTCAGATATATTTGTGCTGTATTAGCTCATAGTACTAATTGAAAAATAAAAGGGAATTCCAGAACAGACTATTAAATTTGGATATTCTTCTTGTGCATGATAAAAAGCAGTAGAGGAGCTAGGCTACATTGGTGGAAACATTTTAGCAAAATCTGATAGAATTTCTGAATTATAGTATGTCTTTGGCAAATATTTTTAAAATATCGTTAGGACAAGGCTCTCAGAGATTCCAACAGTGGCTGTACTTTAACTATAATATATTAGGGTTGGAATTTTCAAAAGGGAAAAAATTAATCTAATATCCCAACTTAATCTAATATCCCAATTCCAAGGCTCTTTCAGCAAGTATTTGATATTTATCTCTATTGAGTTTTCAAGCATTTCGAAGTTAATTGTTATGGTTTGATTCCAGCCTCATATATTGATTTAAAAGACTCACATAGAAATCCCATAGGATTCAGAAGGTGTTATATGTTCACATAGGTATCTGCAAAATAAAAGTTCAAATAAAATTCCCCAATTTCTAGGATGATAATAAAGATTATTTTTTAATTAGCAGTAGAATACACAGTATATGAAATCAGATTATTTTTATTTAGAGAAATAAATATAACTTCTCTGATCTGTTAGTATCTGTTCTACAGTGACTTCAACATGCAAAAATTAGAGTATCCTGAACACTTTTACAAATGTTACTTGTGAAGATCTTATTATGTAAATAAGAATCACTAAGTAGCAAGTCTCAGGGTAGATACGGGGTTACAACTTTTGTTAGTGACTTCTACTGACTCACTTGAGATCTCGTTAATTTAGTTTGCCTTATTATTATTACTATTATTGCTTTAGGTCACTTTTTTTTTTGCAGTACTTTGATTTTCTGACAGGACTTCAAGGTAAGATGTACAATTTGCCTGAAATGGCACTAAGAAAGAAGAATTTCTGATAAATAAAGAATTTTCACAGGATATTCTTATATCATCACTGAAGGATCACCTGTGTGTACTTGGAAGCATATATTATCATCCATTATACTTGCCTGTGCTGGAGGTTTTTGGAGTAGGCAGCAAGGTTTTAAATACTCTTCATAACACTAAAAACACTACACCATTAAAGGTGGAAGTCCTTCTTTCCGTGATCCCTCGTGGGGCTCTTAGACATATGTTCTTATATTCTTGCTGTCTGCACAGTGGAGAGCTTTATTTTATTGACTCAAATTTGGCCATCATACTTCAAAGTCTTCAATCCTTTTATCCAGCAGGAAACTCTTATACACTATGACAAAAAACCAAGAAAACTGACAGAATAAAAGGAAAGTAGAAAAACCGAGGCTTAAATTCATAGAGAATGGCATAGAAAATTGGTTTGTTCTGACTTCCCATCAGGAACAATTAATCTACCAGACCTACAGTTAATCTGCAAGGAGACAACAAGAAGAGTGTAACTAAGTGATGCACTGGATCAGTTTCAAAATTTATATTCAGTCTAATAGCAGGAAGCAAATTATTTTTCCTTGCTCAAATGAGAAGGTAAAAGGTATGGGCATGTTAAAGGAACAGAGGAGATCTGAGACAAGAAACAATTATTATCTTGGAGCTTATCAAGGGATGAAACTGATTTTCTTGTGTTATTTAATTCAAAAAGTGTGAAAAAGAATTATATATGTATTTTTTCCAGATTAACTGCAGCAGTAAATCATATTAGAAATTTGAAGATAAGCAAATAAAGCTACTGCTGAATGACTTGAAGGCTTGTCTAAGACACTGAATGCAAGTTAATTTATTTTTATCTTCCTGTGACACCCAATATGTCTTCAGATTGGAGAGAAGGAAGGAGAATATTTGGCTATGTTACTTCTAGAAGGGCTGCTATAATATATTTTGTCTTTATTGACAGTCACGATTCATGGTTTTCAGGTTCATGATGCACCTGCACATCACAATTCTGAAAGAATAAGTGGTAAAAAAAAGCTTCCATCCAAGGTGCAAGTCTAGGATGTCTTCATCTACTTGTAGGGTGAAACAACCATCATAACTCACTTTCAGTGGTTATTCCAAATGGTTACCTACCTTTTGACTACGTAGAAAAACTCAGCACACTTCAATTCTAAAAATAAAACAAACAAACAAACAAAAGAACAATACCAACCACTAATCTGATTCTGATATCTGATTTTTCTCTAGACTCTCCATTGTCTGGAAACAGTACATATGAAATACGGTCTTAGAGAGTAACAAGGTTTACACAGAAAAATTCTTGGCGTCATTGAACCAACTGATTTTCTTTTCTGGAAGTTAAGTCATATAACAGATTATTTCAGATGATCTATTGATAATAAACAAAATAAACAGCATATTCTAGCTTTCCTAACCCAGAACACAACATCTCATACCTTATTTTCTGGTATGGCCATGAAGAAAATAAAGGGAAAATCTTTTCAGCTGGGCATAATGCAATCTAGCAAACTAATGAATCTGAGAAACATCCATCTCACTTGCTATTATTGTGCACAAGAATCTTCAGATTTCATTAGTTTCCAGACATTTAGTTATGTACCTGAACTTAGAATCCATGCTAAAAAAAGTAATGACTAGTTTTTGCATTTTTTTGTGTGTATGAGATTTTGTTACTCAATTTCACACAAGAACTAAAGATTTTTAAGATTACAGTTATGTATCAGAATTAAAACCAGTTAACCTGTAGGTGAAACATTCACAAATAGATGAGATTAACATCTAGGCTCAGGTTTTGTTCAGGTTTACTTTTGGCCTTAATCACAACTTATTGTCTATTATAGAACAATTTACTTTCTGTTCATATGTCTAGTGCTCTCTTTTTTAAACATTTACTGGACAAGAAACATGGGTCTGAGATTTAAAGGGCTAGAAATGCTTTATGGGCTGTACAGTCACAGTCTCAGTAAATGTCATTATTTCTACAGTGGGGAACTACTGTCAAAGACAAAGCCAGAGATTTTCTCAGAGATTCTCCCCTCATACTGATGAATTCATAATATTTAGATTAGCAGGGAATTCCTCTAATCAGTAGGTACTATTATGTATTTAGACAATGAACAGAAACATTACTGGCCAGGGCAGTAAGTTAAATCCAGCATTGTTCAGTATTAATTTTCAATGCTGATGAAGTAGATGCAAAGGAATTACCTCCAACCACAAATTAAGACTCCATTTCTTATTAGTTTTGGATACCAACTCCACTGAGATGGACTACGTGCCCAGAAGCTGTGAGGGCATGAATCTGAGGTGAAAATTACTACAGATGTAAGATAATAAGTCATTGGGATTTGGACATTTATGGCTAGGTGAAGGTAAATTAGTCATCAAATTTATACGTAGGTATTTAAACGCCCCTTAAAGTTCACCTGTTTTAAAGGTGCCAAGACATTTTTCTGTGTTTGATCTGTGGGTATCAAAGCAGATTAAACAGTTTAAACATTATGATCTCATTCCAGTAGGAATTAAACACCTAATTTTCTTAGTGAATCTGTTTTGACAATGTTTCACAAATAATTTCAGTTCCTTTCGAAAAAGCCTTTTCAAGTAACCTACAGATTATAAGAATATTACCATGATGCAGATGATAGAAAGTCTTATTCAAAAGTCTAAAATTTTCACAAGATCTAATGGAAGGAATATGATATATAAAGAGGTGCTGGATCAGACATAATTCAGTGAGCTGAATATGGACTGTGCTGCCCATCATATGATATTCCTAGTGTCTTGATATTCCTGTATTTTCCTAATGATTACATGAATTTTTCTGTATCACATTGGAAATTTCTACTGAGTTCTGATTTGAAAATAAAAAAATGGAATTAAACTTGGTGTATTCAAAACCCACTGAAAGCTATTAAATAATAAACACATCTCTACCTTGATAATACACCTATAAATGTATGATGGAATCTAAAGTGGTTTTTAACTGCATCACAAGAAAAAAACAAAAGGTTCTAGTCAGAAGAGAAGGAATGCTTGAGGAGAAAAATTCTATGTCATCATACTCATCCAGCTGGTTAAAGGCTAGGAAAAGATTAATAGTTATAGTACAAATTAAAATGTGAATATAATAATGTAATTTTATTCTACTTTCATTGTAATTGAAAAGGTGTAATGGGAGAGATGGATGTGGTTCGAAGAGTGCATGTAATAAAGTACCTCAAACTGTGAACACATGGGTAATTAAAAGGAAACTAATTTCATCCAAAATAGTATTGGGCATTGGCTAATCAAATGATAATGTTAATCTTGCTATCCAGGAAAGTAATTTTCTATTCCAGAGATTTTGTAGTTTTATAATGCATCATGTTATGTTTGTTGCCACAGACTTTAATTGGGAAATGCATAATTCAAAGGATTGCATTTAATGTTATTAAAATTATATTTAGATTTTGTACTTAGATTTCCTTGAAAATGTCATGCTTTTTGCATTTGCTATTGTGCTATTTACTCATTCAATTTACAATTTACCATTGTACACACTGTAAAACTTATGTTAAATTTATGTAGCAGCATATGTGAACATTTTTCATGGTTAATCCTTGTAAAACCAGTTTCTCTTATTGTGAGTAATACTTTTAGCATATACAGTAAAGGGGGAAGAATAAAATGCCACAAAGTATTTCTTTTTCTCACAGTTCTGTTTTCTTTTTCATTTGGGCAATCCGCAGGGTCAGGTATCATTCATCAGAAAGGTAATGAAAATTGGGCTGAATCTAGGAAGTTGACCCATCCCTTCATTTGCAAATGGAGCTGTCTATAAGCCTAGTCCACATCACTCACAATGATAAGATGTCAGCCCTTAGGGCCAGACCACAAAGCCTGGGTGAAGACTCCTTGAGCATTGCATTCCAAATAAATGTATTAAAAATATAGCAGGGAGTCTTATTGAAGAAAGAGAGGCAAGAACTACTGATCTAATCTCCATAATCTTCATAACTTCGTTTCAGAAGCCCACAATGACTGCTGAGTTTGTTTTAAACAAGCTCAGGTGATGAGTTTTGTCCTTTGTTCTCTGACTACAAGCCATCAAAACATGTACAGTATTCTGTTCAATATATATTATGGAATAGAGAAAAAAAAACAAACCAAAACAAAAAAATCCCCTAAACAACAGCTTCATTTCCCAGCCATACTTCTAATCATACTATAATGTTCAGGCAACAAATTATGGAGCTAAGTGAAATAGCTTGATGGGAAACTTTTTATGCAGTTCTTTCCAACTGTTTCCAAATTCATCAAAGCTAAATCCACTTCTCAGTAGAAGTGTATGCCTTGTCAAGCGATGTGCTATAACATTTCACATTAAAATTCTCTCAAATTTTCCAAGATGCTGGAAGATATGCTAAATAAACACCTTTTCTCCTATAGTTGTCTTAGTGGTGATTCCATATAACTTCCAGTCATAACAATTTTTATTGAGCGTAAAGTGAATTGGAGGAAGGCAGCATATTTGGTAGTCACAGAGATGAAAGAAAAATCTTATCAAATGAGTAGTCCGCTGTAGTATCTAGGTAAGATTCACATCAGGAAATGAAATAAAAATCCACTGCTGTAAACTGTTTAGATTTTTAATTTTGCTTTAATCAAAGCCATTTTCACACAGTAATTTGATTTGTGTGACATTAATCAGAAGCTGCAAATACAAATAATGAAAATGGTTCTTGTTAATAGGTAGGCAGATGGATTTCCTCCATAAATATTTCAAGAGAGAAGTCAATCCATAATATTATTGATTGAACATGAAATAAAAAGTGTCTATTTTTTGCTTGCTGAATGCACAAGAACTGATGTTCTGCTAATAGGAACTGCACATCCAGCAAGAAACAGATTATATCCATGTGATCTCTTGCTGTGATGACTTCAGATCTCACATGCTAAATAGCGTGTCAGGCCAAATCTGAATCTTTCGTATAGGAAAACGAAAGATGAAGAGTCAAACAGCTTCAGGTACCTATGTTAGTAGTTCAGCAATTGAATTTTTTCCCTCTGGTAAGCTGTGAACGTGAATCCCCTCATGGTTCAAGGGGTCATTCTGCAGCTGGAAATAGTGTGTTCAAAGTCTTGGTATAATACTCATTAAAAAGCCCGTGAAAGTTTTAAAGGAAAGTAGTTGTTTTTATCTGGGGTGTTACACAAATTCAGAAAATTCTTGTTCATTCATTAACTTGTTTTCTGAAAACAGTCACATACAGGTGTTCAAAGATATGTCAGAGAGCAAAAAAAAAAAGAAAAATCAGTACCACAGGATCATTCACTTCTCATCTAGCCAAGCATCCTTTTCATCACAAAGTCAACACTGAAATGATGGTATTAGTCCAGCTGGGTTTTGAAAACCATCAAGCATGGAGACTGTGAAGTGTACCTGGATGACCTACTCCAATGTTTAATTATACTTGGAATGAATAATTTTCCCATTGTACCTCCTTCAGCCACAATCAGACAATTTATAACCATTTGTTGTGGTTTAATCACAGCAAACAAGTACCACACAGCTGCTCTCTCACTCCCCCACCAATGGGATTGAGGAGAGAATCAGAAGGGTAAAAGTAGGAAAACTCATTGGCGTAGATAAAGACAATTTAATAGGGAAAGCAAAACCTGGATGTTGTATTCTAGATGCAATGTAATGACTACCAAGTAAAGTATAATAGCCACTTTCCAAAATCCAGTGGCTGCACTGCTGTTAATATTGTCTGTGTGCTTTTAACCTTCTGTATTCATTTCTACTGACTGAATTCCTGCAGTAATGCGGAAATACCTTTTCAAAACTTGCAAAAAATGATTGATTTAATCTGGAACTTAGTATGTAGGATCTTTGTAATGATGTCATGTGTTGACGCTGGCCAGATGCTGGGCACCCACCAAAGCTGCTCACTCACGCCCCTCTGCAAACTGGACAGAGGGGAGATAAGGACCAGGATAGAGATCACTCATCAAATACCATCACAGGCAAAACAGGCTCTGCTTAGAGATATGTATTGAATTTGTTACACCAACAAAATCAGAGCAGGATAATGAGAAGTAAACTAAACCCTTAAAAACACCTTCCCCCCCTCCTCCTTTCCGGCTCTACCTCCTACCCCAGTGGTGCAAGGAGACAAGGAATGGGGGTCACTTCATCACCTGTGGCTTCTCCCACTGCTCAGAGAGAGGAGTCATTCCCCTGCTCCACTGGGGGGGTTCTTCCCACGGGAGACAATTCTCCAAGAACTCCAGCATGAGTACATCCCACAAACAACAGCTCTCTGCGAACTGCTGCAATGTGAGTCCATCCCACAGGCAACAGTCCTCCCCAAAGTTAGAGCGTTTGTTTAGAAGATGTGTGTGTAGTGTCAGGGATCAGTAATGTATGAGAACTAGCCACTAACATAACCAGTGAATATACTGAGCAACATTATGTTTTAAAGTTTGAAATTGGCTCGATTTGTCAGTCTTCTAAACACAGAGTAGCCTCTGATTCCCAGACACACACACAAACACTTCTGTTCTGCTGCAACTCACTTTTCATTCCCTGATTTCAGTGTGTAGTGACTGAGAGTAATGCATAGAAATTAGTAATGCTTTCAATATTAATTCAAAATATTGAAAAGGTCAGCAGTTCTACTGCTTTGGAAGGTACATAGGCCAATTTAAATGTTGATGACAGTGGCTAGTTACAATCACAAAATCTCCCTTCACAGAGTTATGTAGGAGTCAGACTGTTCTACATCAGTCTTTCTGAATCTATGACCCCAGCCTGGAGTACAAAACCTGGTCCTCCAGCGTCTGTTAATCAAGAGTTTTGACTGGGAAGAAAAAAAATGCAAAAACTGGAAACTAAAAAACCCTGAAAACTACAAAAGACTTTATTGCTCCTTCCAAAAGCTAAAAATGCTGCTTTTGCAGCTGCTGCAGATTCTACCTTCTTGGAAGCCATGAAGTGATCTTGAGCCTCAAAGACAGGCCTTCTACCAGTAATTACAGAACAAAGTGATACGAGTGCTAGGAGAAGTCTGTTAATTTCATTTTGCAAAATACTTTTACTAGTTCTGCTGTATCAGCTTCACCTTAGTTCCACTGACTGTGTTGAAAAATGTGTTTTTCCCCATCCCAGAGGTATCGCAAAGAAAATCTAAACAATTTTACAAAGCATTGTTAAGTTATAAGGAGAAAAGGAGCAGGGAGAAATTGGCGGAAAAAAATGTGAGAAACTGGAAAAAAGAAAAAAAGTTACATGAAATTGTGAACTGAATGGGGTGGAAGAGAAATACAACAGCAAATAGTTTTTAATTATACTCACATAATTGTGTTTTTTAAAGGAAATAAGAAAAAAAAGTATTTGGAAGCAGAAAGACAACACTTTTGCATCTAAAGCAGTATTTCATTGTCAGTAAAAAAATTGAAGAGAAAATTCACTAGTTAAGATTTAAATTTCATATGCTACATTTGTAAATACCCAGAAGTTTTGGAAGTTAGCTCAGACTTTTTACCAATGCCTAGTCCCTCCTCACACAAAAATGTAATTGTTTTAGAACAAATTGCTTAACTGGAAATATAAAACACAGCCGATGTTTCTTGACATTCCCTTTTTTCACTGAACACAGCAAAAAAGAGTCCAATTTTTGGGTCATTGTAGAAAAAAATGCAATCAAGATAATGAAGTACAGAATTAGTTTAAAAATCAAGCTATAATAAAAACTGTTCCTTTGATTCTGCAGGAGACATAATGCTGTTGAAACGTTAGACTTGCTGCTAAGATTCTTTAAAAAAAAGAAAAATGAAAATGCAGACAATAATTTCATACATGAGTATTTTTAATATGTTTATTTTTCTCTAAATATATCTTTAAAATATCATCACTTATTCCCCATTCAATTTCATGGACAGTGCAGGCAGAATTAGTTACTGCATGAAATGAATACTCATATTTACCTTTAACGCTTAGGACCATAATTGTTGATAGGTGGGAGGTCAGCTTCGTTTCCGGTGTCATACAGAACTCCTCTGGAAATCTGGCTGTAAATTTATTACTCTAATTCAAACCACAAATGTGTTATTGTAAGTTTCCAGCAAATTAGTGGTGTGAAAAATGTGTTATTTGATATAACATTATACTCAATCCCCCAGTCTTGACAGCAGCCCAAATGGTGCTATGGAAGAGAGGTGCCCTTTTCCAAAGCAGTGCTGATAACCCCTTTTTCTATTTCTTAAAATAACCATAACCCTTCTGTATAGCTGTGTCCAGATTCAGAGGATACTTAATACTTAATAGATCCCAGTTTCCTATTAGTTATCTGTATAATTAGTGGGCAAAAAATGTGAACATTATCTGGATTTGGGTGATCATTATTATCCTCAGAAAGCAACTTTTACATTTGCATTCAGTTCTACTATGAATTCTATTCCTTCTACTTTTCTTGAGACAAGAGTCTTCAGTTTTGTTGGAATAAGGATTCCAGGATCAAGAAGTCACTATTGTCCCTCTTAATGAAAAAATGGAGGATTTACATACTTCTGCACTATCAGTACTGGAAAGTAAAGAAAACCTTTTCAATCAATTCTGAAAGCAAGCCTGAGCTTCCTACAACTCTAACAGGTATGTCCTGATGATCAGTGGAATAATAATTATACCAGAGATCCAAAATTTCAAACATCAAGAGATACTGAGAACTGGAGGCAGATTCTGCATCAGTGCCTAATGTAAACCTGAGATGATTTAAGTGCAGAAAGTTGATATTTCTTTTTCTTATCATAGCTGTGAAGAAACAGCCATGGCATGGGTGTCAGGAACTCTCAGACACAGTGCTTCAAGATTTCAGATCCTTCATATTTCTTATGCTTATTATTTGTCAAACACTATGCAAATCACTTCCCAATCATTTGATTTTTCATCAATACAAATATCTCTTTAAAGAATGATTTATTATAATGACTAAAAATATCTTCTGGTAGGCTCTATAATAGAGGGAAACCAAGCAACATAAATTGGCTGAAACACCCAATTTCCAGAATTTTTTCTTAGATAACTACATTTCTTAGGTCTGCCAATACAAATTCACTTTGTAGTAGAGAAAAAGAAAAGGGATTTGATACATAGTAAAATACTCTAATGTAGAGATTTACCCTGTAACATCTACTCTACAGCCTCTGCTGAAAAGACTGCTTTTAAGGAGACTATAATTTTTTTTAATTAAAGAAAATAATTGATCTGTGAAATATGTTCTTTAAACAGGGAATCAATTAACTTTAAATGAGTTATCTAACTCAATACTATTGTCATAATCTGTTGAATTTCTCAGAACCTCTGTGAGAACAGTGAGGTTTAATGTCAGATCCTGTGTGACATAACCTTAGTTCCACTATGTATTAAAAATCTTACACTTCAATAGCAACATTCTCTAGAAATAAACCTCATAACTTCTAAGTCTCAATAAGCCTTCAGCATAGTATTGTCCGGTGTGATCATTAAATTTTAGATGGAACAAGTCAGTATTCCCTATGGGACTTAATTACAATTGTTCTGTCTGAGGACGAGAACATGCTATGGATATTTGACGGTATCATGCAAATAACAGGGAGTATATAGATTTCTTCTAAGAAATCCAGAGAACTTATCATTCTGGTGAATATAAGGGAAACTGAAGAAATGTATTTTCTTCGTAAATTACATCACATAATGTACTAATTACTTTCACCTGAAATTTTCCAGTAGGGATACACAGGGAACCTTAAAGTTGTCTCGTATTATGCCCATATCAGCCAGACATTCCACCACAATGTGATCACTGTCTGACTTAAGACAGAAATTCTGCAAAATCAGCCTTATGCTTGAATATTGATGCACTTAGTTCAGTTGAATTGAGTAGGATTTAAGTGTTAGTCACTTTTTGCAACTGTGCATTTATTAGACAGGTGCTTTCATAAATTGAAGAGTCTCTGTATTTAAAAAAAAAAAAAAAGATAAGGAAATATATGTATTGAATACAGTATTCCAGAGCACATACATTTCACAGATGACCTCAAGAATGTTTCTTGCCTGTCAATGAAAATAGTTTCACGGAAGAACAAGATTCTGTATTATGAAACCATCAAAGCAGAATGCAACAATAAAAATGTGAAGACTAAATATGTAAGAGATCATTTTCCTACAAAACCTAGTATTTAATGTTTATACCCTAATATATGAAGATTTCATTTTCAAATGTAAATCAGCTAAAAGCCAAGCAGCTGAAAAAAGGTTGCTAACCTGTTTGCTTTAAGTTTCAGTAGTTACTACAAATTAATTCCATATACCTACTGAATTCAGCAATTGAGTGAACATGATGTCCACCAATTATTTTTCTTTTTTCTTTTTAATGTCACTGTAAAACATTAATTATGCAAAATTCCAAGCTCTAGTGGCACTTTTGAAACAAGAACAGATACGTCTTAAAAGCAGTTTCTATTTTATTTTCATAATTAGTTTGCCTCTTAGGAAATTTTCCTCTGCTTGCACAAAAAAAAAACCTGGGAACATGATCTACTTTAGTAGAGCTCTTTGTATTTCTTATCCCCATTATTTCTTTTCTCATTATTTTTCTGTTATCAGACATTCACAGAATCATCAAGGTCGGAAAAGACCTTCAAGATTAACTAGCCCAGCCTTCAAGCCAGCATCACCATAATCACCCCTAAACCTTATCCTTTAGTGTCACACCCAAATGCTTCTTGAACACTTTCACAGGCAGTGATTCCACCACCTGCCTGGACAACTTATTCTGATGCCTAACCACTCTTTGAGAGATGTCTTTTTTTTCTGCTACCTAATCTGAACTTCCCCCATTAATGGTAAATATCATCTGTATTCTTTCTTTGGTCTTTTTGTTCTTGAAAAGAAACAGGCTATGAAAATACAATAGAGAAATATCACATTCTGATTTCCTTCTGTTCTGTTCATTTATTAGAAACAGCAATGTGGACATTGTTGCTATTACCCTGACATAAATTTGTATTCCATTAAGATTTTTTTTTTTTATAGCACAATGTGATTTAAAAAATGCGTAGGGAAGTTATTCCTTTTTTAAAATATTGAATTTATGCACTATATATAATGTTTTTAACTTTTCATATGCATTTTCATTTATGTTCAACCTGTATGCACTGAATCTCCAAATTAAAATTATAGTAATAGACAATGTATGTCACATAAATACTGCACATGAATCAACTTTCAAATACTCCTGTAACTCAAAACATTTTTGAATCAGTTTAAGTTAAAGAAGAAAAGATGTTTTTTCTACCTTCTCTGCATCTGAACATTGATTACGCTTTAGAAATGGTATGAAAAACAGACCTCTCTTGTCTGTCTCTGATGGTGACTAATACTATTGGTTGCTGGACACACTGTCTCCTATATCAGTAAGTATTTCTATAACTTATTTAATTCTGAATTTGCAGGTTATGAAGGTGTTAATGCCATTTCTTCATAATAATGAAACCAACAAAAATTTGCAGCACAAAATCAGAAAAGGAAGTTTAAATTACTAAGAATCTTTAAAAAATCTTATAATGTAACAAAATGAAATATATCAGAGTTCATTTTTCAAGAATATAACAGATTCTAATTGTCTCTGAATGCTTCTAAATCATTAAAAAGAAAATCCTGTGCCTAAAATACTAGGTAATATACAAATTGTTTGCTGCCATGGAAACTGACAAGTTAAGAATTGCTTGAATTTCTGTGTGTAATTTTACCATATATTTCTTATACATATTTAATGCCTTTTTTTTTTTTTTATATTAGACCTTTCCTATAAAAATAATTTCTCTGTAATGGCTACTTTCAACCAGTTACCCATAACCTGTAATAAGGATGAATGGTATGGAAATGCCAGAGGCTTTAATTCTTATAATACTAGTTGCTACTAAAATCTATGTATTTTAAAATCCAGTGCTCTTGTATAAGAAACTAAAGTACTTTAGATTGGTGAGCTTAGAGACATTCAACAAAACTGATAATAATAATAATGACATGAGCACATTCAAATTGTTATTGGCTCTTTTCTAACAAAAACAGCCCTTTTGGTAGGTTTTTCGTTTAGATTTTTAGACAGTTACTAGCAAAGCTTCATCTTTGATTTATAGCATCAAATGAACTAGCACATCTTACAGGCGTGTCAGCACTGTAGAAGAAGTTTTAGCAAGCTGACTGTATAATACTCAGCTGATACCTACTGCTTATTAATGCAAATCACCTAACCATCCAGCAACTGCTCATCATCCACAGACTGATGCCCAGCCCACTCCTGAGCAGCAAGCAATCTGTGGCTTCCAGCAGTTTATATGTGGAGCATAACATTCTATGATCTGGAATATCCCTTTGGCCAGTTCAGGTCAGTTGTCCTGGCCATGCTCCCTCACAACTTCTTTTGCACATAATCACTCACAGGACATGAAAACTGAGTAGTCCTTGATTTAAAGTAAGATCTACTTAGCAATAATTAAAACATCAGTGTGTTACCAACATTACTCTCATACTGAATCCAAACACAGCATTGTAACAGCTACTAAGAAGAGTACTAGTTCTTTCCCAACTGAAACCAGGATTATTAGAAATACTTTTCTAATGAATTTGTGTTTTCCACTAAAAAAAAAAAATCACTGTAATTGCATTTGCAGGCAATGCAAGAATTGTCTATTATTGTGCAACCATCACATTATGGATGTGAAATTTTTACTCCAGTGTCTGGAATGTTGTAAGGACCAAAACTAGAAATGTGTTGAGGAAAGCAGATATGAAAAGGCACCCAGCACTGGGCATGGCTAGAATAATAAACAAGATCAGCGATATTCACCCTGCTGTCTAAATTAGGTTTTACATGTATTTTGCCCTAAAGAGACAAAACCAAAGTTTAATACTGTAGATACCATCTTATAAATCTTAATTATTTTCTTTTTAGTGTCATGACTTTTATATGTAGAAATGTGGCTTCAAAAGGAAAACTAAACTAGCAAAAGAAAAATAGTAGGGGAAAAATAGTGAGGTGGTCAACATGTTTCCTTTTAGCTTTTGACCAAAGGCGTGTGTTATCCCATTTTCTTGGATATTACACCATTTTACAAAACATATATGAGACTACCCTCCTGTCTCCTATTAGTTTTAAAGTCAGTAAGACGCAGCCTACTAGAAATCTGTGTGCAAGACAGAATTCTTCAGTGTAGATCCAAAATGAAAAAGTCTTGGAAAGCATAGATATCAGACACAAAAGTTTCAAACACACCATTGTCATAATATACATAATTTATGTTTTAAATTATATATATTTACTTTCAGTAGGTTTAGAGATGCTTCATCACTAAAGGCAGCTACAGAGTCTAATATTTGGTATTGAGGTAGGTAAATTGAGGATACTTATATGAAGAGGATTGTTTTTTACTATAAATTGCATTCCTATTGAATTGAAATAGTGTAAATCTGTCTCTACTCTATGAATACTATGAATATATGAAGCAAGGGAAGATACACATATATATACACACACAAGAATACATATACATATATATGTATACAAAGTCTCAGGTTTTAGTTCTGGCTCTAAGAACGGGGATCTCAGCCAGAAAATACTGCAACAGGTTCTTTCCTGTTATTGGAAGAAGGAGAATATCACAAGGAATACTTTTTCAGGAATCCTCTTTGAGAAAACTCACAAATGCACAGCAGGGCAGAATTTCTGAAGGCTGGAATGTAATTTTTTCTAATTGTATTGACCTCGCAGAGATCTAAAAACTGCTACTTATTTTTTACCTTGGATTGAGTCCCTCAATAAATGTCTTGTCTTCAAGCAGAAAAAAGACAGCACTTTTACATGGAAGATTCAACACTGCAAAATTGCTTGACTTTTCTTGATTAACCTTACATCCTTCTATGACAAGGGGATCCATCTAGTGGGCTTTAGTAAACCATTCTCCTGGAGAAACTGGCTGCCCATGGCTTGGATGGGTGCACTGTTCACTGGGTAAAAAACTGACTTTACTCAGGCTTCTCCCAGGTAAAAAGTGACAACACAAGGTAAAATGGCCTCAAGTTGCACCAGGGGAGGCTTAGCTTGGATAGAAGGAAAAAATCCTTCACTGGAAGGGTGGACAGGCATTGGAATAGGTTGCCTATGGAAATGATGCAATAGCCATCCCTGGAAGTGCTCAAGAGGTGTCTGGATGTGGCGCTAGAGGATGTGCTTTAGTGCTGAACATGGTGGTGCTTGCTTAATGGTTGCACTCCATCTTAGAGGTCTTTCATAATCTTAATGATTTTATGATTCTATAAAATTTGGCTGATTTCCCTATTGTCATCTTTACAGAAATTAAAGCAATATCAAATAAACATAAATACTTGGAAAAGCAAAAATTAATTAATGTTTCTTATCTAGAGCTAATTGTGTCTAATTTCAAAATAAAATCGGTTACATTCACATTTAGCAATGAAATACTATGTTGTGTAAATTGTAAAATTTACACCAAAATGTCAGATATTTGTCAAAAGAATTAATCCCCTAATTAAAAATAAAGACATTTACTATTAAGGGGTAAAACTTTTCACTTCCTTAATGAACAAATAACTGCAGGCATATATGATGTAGAAAAAAATATTAAAAATGCCAAATGTGAACCACATATAAATAAGGGTATGAATGCTATAATTACATTCACTGAAAAGTATGCTCAATAAGGAATTAGATAATCAGCTTCTTTTAAAAACTAGAAAAGAGTTCTGACCACAAAAAAAAAAAAAATCCTTAATTGTGGATATAGTAAGTTTTAAATGCTGACTAAGGCTCTAACACAAAACACATTAATTTTAAGCTTTCAGGCTTTAAGCATTATAGATCTAATATTGAATATAAGAGAAGACTACAAATACTTTCCAGAGAAAATGAACTTAAAAGGTGACATTTATAATCAGAGCAATGGATGAAATTCTGTTAAGAAGCTGTATTGAAAATGGAATTTCCTTAATACAGAGTACAAGAAACGCCAGTGAATACATTATCTATTTTTAAACATATATATATATTAGTATTAATAAATTGTGTTTTATAACAAATTCTCTATGAGAACATAGAAACATTGAATAACAGATTAGCTTGGGCTGGAAGGAACCTTAAAGATCATCAAGTTTCAAACCCCCCTGTCATGGGCAGGGCTGTCACTCACTAGATCAGGTCACTCAGGGTGCCATCAACCTGGTCTGGACCACTTCTAGCTTTCTATCATACTTGATCCATCGATTCCATCTTAACAACCATAACATGAAAGGAGTCAAAGTCAACAGAAGTGCATGCAACAAGAAAATTTCTTCTTTATTTCTTTAGTTTTAGTACTCAAAGATCTAATGGAGTTCTCATCACCTGAGACCTCTCTAGCCCTTAAAATTGTCTTAGTTTTTGAGTGTGGTTGAGTGTGCCAGAGCTCGCAATCTTCTGATTCTTGGATTATGATTTCTCAGAACAGAGCTCCAGCAACACACAGCAACCAGGAACAACCACCCCAACCTTGGCTCCTCCCAGGGCTACATTTATAGGGCTTGTGCCCACCCTGCAGCTACAGCTGTTTGTAGGAGGTTAATGAGCACTTTAGGTTGAGGTGGCCTGAACTCTATTTGAATAACAATTGAGTTCAGGTGTTGAGTCTGGTCCTGAGTGAGAGCTTGGCTAGTGCACACCATCAGGGTTTAAATACATATTACTACAGTTGAGAGTATGTTTACATTACCGTTTCATTCTGTATTAGGAGCATGTTTTTAGTGTTAATGTCTCCCTACACCCTGCTTTGATTCACTTTGCAGGAGAGTCTCAGAGCACAACTGTGTTAATTTAAAGTGAAACTAATCTGAAGGTGCATGGAAAAGATACACCCAGTGACCTTCAGTTATCAATGCCATTCAGTTCATGAAAGCAGATTGAAGACAATCTGAAGTAACCCCACAAGATACATGTTAATGGTTGATGTCAAGTGATCAACAACTTCTTTGATTTACAAGTCCATTTCTACTGTTCTGCCTTACTTGCTAAAGTAGACATAACCTACATGATTCCTCACTTCCCCTCTCATGTAAAATCAATGAAAAATACTTATGCTTTTCTCTAGAGAATACACAAGTTCTCTCTCCTTCTCGCTACTTTTGAGCACAAGTACCTAGAAAAGGTTTAAGTAGCAGGTGACTTGCACTGCGCCTCTAAGAGAGAGCAGTGAATAGCTACAAAATATGAAAGAAAATAACCCAAAACATAGAGTGCCAGTAGTCTGGTAGCATCCAGGTAAGATGCTAATAAGTGTCATTTATGCATCAACCTTTTAACTAGACAGGGAAACTGAGCGGAAATTTCCATCACAGAAAGCAGAAGAAAAATACCAAATGGATTTTTGTTCTGTTATACACTAGCAATGTTCTCTACTGAAGTGATTCCAAAAATAAAAAAACACTGTGTAATGTATGAAGTCTAAATATATATAGGAATGACAAAAGCAAAGAAGAATGTTTAAATAAGCCACATTCATTTATGAAAGACCCAAACAGGAAATTTAGCACTTACAGGTCAACCATTTCAGTGGCTGATTATGTTCAGCCTGAGAAATGGAATCCAAACCTCTGAGTTAAGCACTGAATATAGGAGAATTAGGTCTTTCTGAAATTTGCCAGAATTTCTACAAAGCAATAATAAAACGTTTAAAATACCTAGTGAAAAATACCAAGCATTAGATGCTTGTGAAGACCTGCAAGTGAGTTGCTGTTGTGCTCTAGTAAATTCTATATGAATCTTTGGCTAAATTGTTTAAGTTATTGATTGGTGTTGTTAAGTTTAAGTGCTGTTAAAACTTTAGACCTAAACTGGTGTTTTAATCTGGGGCTAAGTTTGGCTAGGTGGTCTGCTCTGAAACTTAAGACTCAACGAAAGGGTCTCTCTCCCATATACCTTTTTATCCTTACCCTCTCTTATCCTTACCCTTTCCCCTACCACATTACCTGCCTCCACTGGCCCAGCCTCCACACAGATAATTTTTGGGTTGATTTTGGTTTCAGATTGATTGATATTAGATTTTAGTTTGATTTTTCTCTGTGTCATTAACCATCTACTAACTAGTAGAGTGAAACTTGCCAACAAACTTTGTCATGCTTTCACTTTTATATTAAATGTGTTTATGCTGATGCCTTTGCCAGGGATTCTTTAAGCAACCTTAAAACAATCATGCGTGACAAAGGGTCATTAATAAGTTTTGTCACACAAAACATAAGACAGTCAAAAGTAAAGATGTCTTGAGATGTTGGGTATTTTTAAGAGAGTGAGTGTACAATGGACTTGAAGAATTGTAATCCTTTTTTATAAATAACATTAATATCTATATCTGTCTTTTTATAAAAATCACTGGTTTGAAAGATGAACATTTTTTCACACTAGAGACAGTACTCATAACACAATGATAGATGCGACTTTCACCCTTTACCAACTTAAATAAAGTTGGTATATATATATATACATGTATGTACGTATGTGTATATATATGTGTATATACGTGGTATTGGAGGAGAATTTGCATTTCCTCTGTATGTAATGTAAGATACATGAATTTAAAATAATGGAAGGTTACAATTTATTTTCAATACTCTGTCGTCTTTTCTTCCCTTTTGCTCTCCAAATGAAAGTGCAGTTATGGTTTCTCTGTCTTTTCTCATTATGCTTCATCCCTTGATAATCTCTTTCATGAATTCAAATTCAGATTCCATACCTGTGTTTATGCATCTTTCCAGACTTCTGGCTTTTTGTTCAAATCAAAAGTTTTCTTTATGTATCTGGATTTCTACTTTTTAGTGTTTTGTCTATATAGCTAAAACAGTTCTAAAGTTTTGGCATGGCTGCCACTGAGGCATAACAGGCTTTATGTGCCTGTAGTTTTGAAATACGTATCCAACAGTCAAAATAAGGATGGTATTCCACTTGTAATAGAAGCTGAACTAGGCTGGCAGAGCCTTCATAACCCCTAGAACTTTTCCTTGTGTCAGTTCTAGTCATCAGGCAGTCACAGGGAGAGAGAGTTAGGTCATCAATTTTGTGTTTTTTCACGGTAGATTTCACACAAATCAAAAACCTGTTTCAACTTGCCCTATAACACATAAAAATTTATTTCAGGTAAAAGAAGTAATATTTTTAAACCAAGAGTATCTTCCATTCAGTCTTTTTTCCTCCCCTCCTCTGCCTCTTTTTTTAAAAAATCTTTTTAAAATAATTTTTCTGGTTTTGCTGTCATTTTTGTCTCTGTTACAGTCATAAGCACATATTCTGTATAAACTAATATTATGTACAGCATATGCATAACTGTTTCTTTTTGTTGCAGAAAACCCCGTCAACAACACCTGATACCTTGTAGAATTAGAGTGATTATGTTTTGTATTATAATTTTACATTAGTGTCTAACATGTATTCCAGAATATAATATTTCTACTGTTACCGATTTTTATGTTCTAGTAGCATTTTCAACATACTCTGTATCTGTGATATGTGATACAAACCTAACCACCAGTCTGTTATGGAAGGATTTTGTGTTGACCGTTCTTTCAAATTTTTTTTAATGTAAATATCACTAGTCTTTTCTTATAATCCATTTTTTTTGTTTGCAAATGAGTGTAGTGAACACTTCTTTCTTCCTACTTTCTTCTGTGCTTTATTTTATCAGTTGGGCCAAGTTTTGTGAAAAGTAAAATGACTTTCCTATGTTATTGAAGAAAAAAATATTGTACAGAATAGTATTATTTTAACGAAGTCCTCTTACAGATGTTTCTGACAGGATTCATAAAGCTACTGGCCTAGGAGCTATTTTTTTCAGCATACAAAGGAAATGTAACAGAAACACATATATTCAAATGATTAGCAAAACAGGCAAAAATGCCCACACAACTCCGTATTTATTTAGCAATGCAAAATGCTATTTATAGAAAAATGCAAATATTCTAGGATTAATCCACCACAGGGCCCCACAAACAATGTGAGAAATTGCTAAATGGAAAGAAAAATGTGAAACATGCAAAAATTAATGGAAGCATTGTGGTGATTATGCAAATGTAAACATCATTAACCAGCCTAATTAGAGAAATGTGTTATTTTTGGTTGCGCAGAAATGTTTCACAGTTTGTTCCCAAAAGCTCAGGAATCACTTATTGCATACTTGATTTGTTCTGAAACACTGAACATAAATTTCATATACTTGACCTTATGACCTACTGGTTATTTGAGCTTTGGAGAAATAAGGTTCTCTGGAGAGGTAATGAATTTTATAAACTTTCATTTTGGATCAACGAATAACAAAATAAAGTGTCTACCAAAAAGGAGAAAAAAAAAAAAAAATCTCAGTTAGTGTCTCCTACTCTTGCAATTAAATATTGGGCACAAAAGTTCATTTCTTTGTTATATAATTGTATAAAAGGAAGTAAAAAATTTCAAATACAAATGGAGAGGCTAGAATTCTCTATCATGGAATCAACAGTTCTAGGGTCAACCTCTTTAGAGAGAATCAGAGAAGGTAATGAAACAGTTGGACAAAATGTAAAAAGTAAATCATACCTTTTCATTGTGAATTCAGGAAGATCACTTAATAGGAGAAGAAAAGAAGACAGCCTTACTTCTTCAAATGGGAGCAAAAATGAAATAATATATGAAATTACATCAAACACTTATTATTTTTAATGGAAACCCATAACTCATCAAAAATAGTCAAATCTTTTTTAAAAATTGCTTAAAATCACTCATATGTGAGTAGAAAATGATATTTCACTCATCTCTACACTGTTATACCAGTAGAGTTTTTATTTTCGAGAGAATGTCATATTTAAGTCAGGTCAGAGACTAATGTTACTGTCTTACAATAATTCTAGCTCACAATGTCTTCTGAAGGTAATCTTCTCAATTAACCCTGACTTGGACATGATGCACTGAATATGAAAGAATATAAATTTTACAACATTGTCTTCAGATAATACAGGGGTATCTAACAAAGACATTTTTCAGTCCTGTATAATACAGTCCTTCTTTTAGTGTTTGGAATATTTTTACTCTCCGAAAACAACAATATTTATCTATGTATGCAGAATGACATTTTCAAAGTCTTGCTGTTTTTAAACTGAGCTGAGGTGTTTTGTTCAATTTGATGTCTCTCCACATTCAACATCAAATCTACTAGAGAAATATTTTTACTTTCTCTCCCAAGTTACGCATGCGCTTATATGGAATGTCTATATATTTGTTAACTTTTCTATCTTTATCTCAACTTCTATTTTCTTTTCCAACTGATTCTGTGACAGTAAAATTGCCCCCAAGTTTATCACAAGACGCCATTTCTCAAGAGTTAAATCTACGTGTTTTAAATTTCTTGCTGTCATCAATAATCCTCCCATTTCTTTTTCTTGTGATTTTACATCAAAAATTTTATAAAGAAATTAAGAATTCTGCCTGAAAAGTAAAAAAGTGGACAGACAATTGCAAAGTAGTAATATTTTATGTCCATGACTGAACAAGAAAAGATATTGAGTATAAATTTTCACATCACTAAATACAAACTTTGATGCTGTATGTACTTTCCAGAGACAGTTAATTGAGGCAAATTGGACAGAGAGCAAACTACTAGAAAGTAATCATCTCTTAGTTTGTTAATATCTCACAGGAAATTTTGACTGACAGCTAAACTGCCTTTTTTTTTTTTTATCCTTGGGTTGTTCTGTCACTTCTTTCTCTTATTACACACCTACATCCCATTTCATTTTCCTGTTTCTCTGGCACCTGTCTCACTGTGACTTGACTTTAAAAATGTGTACTAAGTACTTAAACTGCATATGACGTGTTTAGGATTAGCAGTTGAAGTTTGATTCATTATGGTGCCCTTGCTTTGCAATTGTGAAAGGCAGCTCTGACCCCTTCGCTTTCCTAGGAAATTCCATGGTTAATCTTACGTCACATTCATTACATCATTCATATTTTTAACTAATTTGCAAATTATATTGTTTCATTTTGTCACATTTTACGACGAGTCTAAGGCATCTATAGAGATGTCAAAATTTACCAGACCTGTAATTTTGAAACAAAATAAATGAAAAAACTTCTACTCTCTTACCTGTCCTCAGATGTTTTCTAATTATTTGAACCTACCAATGAATAGGATACACTAAACCCATCAGTGCAGTAGTTTGCAGCAAATTCTTGGTGTTGATTCAGAGAAAATTACAATGGTTACAGAAGAAGGCAAAACCAGGAATTATTTCGTTAGGAAGTTAAGTTTCTTCTCATGAGTATGCGTAACACAGGCATCTCACTGAAACCAGTGCAGTATTCCAACGTGCTTTCAGACAGTAAGAAATTCTGCTTGATGCAATGGCAAAGAAAACATTATGAATCATGATTGCAAACAAATGTTAAATCATTTTGACTAAAAGAATGGGGACATCTGCCAAAAAATCTGAGTATGTACGTAGATCACTTAACTAAGAAGTTGGTGCATTTCCTAGCATTTATAGTCGCAAGATTCATGTAGTGGATCAGAAACTCTGTCTTTTTTTGCAGACCTCCTCTATGTGCTTATTTTTATATACAATTCAGTCTGAAGCAGTAATAATACACTCCTGCACTTCACCAAAATCTTCATAATATGTTGCCTCTGCTTCTGAAGAAGAATTAGGTTACACTTCCAAGAATATTCTAGATAAAATAGCATACGTGTTTTCTCAGGGATCTGTCATTGCACACAAGTAAATTGTGGTCAGGAAATAGATATGTATGTCTGCATACATTTAACCGATAAAGATACACTTACATACAATTCTAGATAGATTGTTGCAAACTAAAGGACTCCATGTGTTAGAAACCTGCCACTCTTGAAAAAATTATATTTTTATGACTGCATCTAAACATATTATTTCATTTATTAATAAAAAATTACTATCTCTTTCATGCTCTTAAAACTTCTCTTTCTGCAAACCCTACAGGAATCAGTATTTCCATTGTGAATGCTTTTTTGTGAAATTTAGTTATCTCCATGGGGAAAATTTCAGTTTCTTCGTGTTTCAAACCCAGTTGAACAAAATAAGCAGTACCTCAGCTATGTAGGATCAAACCTATAAATAAAGCTGAAATAGTTCAGGACTATTCGAAGATTGTTTCCTCAGCATTGAAGAGAAAAACTATTCAAAAACTGAAAAATTATAACAGGTATTATTCATTATATTGATGCATTAATGATAAAGTTTATCAAAGCATACCAAGTTGCTTTGTTTTGCTCGTTAAAATTTTTCCTTTGATTCATCTTTCTTCCCTGTTTTTCTGCCTCATTCCAAACTGGCTTTTGATTTACTTGATTTTTTTTCTGCTGTTCAGACTTGCTAAAGTGCTTTTGTCAACAGTTCAGTGGTTGAGTGAAGCAAAGTGTTAGTTAATAGTGTGAAAGCTTGGTGTGCTGTCAGAAAAGGGCAGGCCATTAACTTGTGAAATTCTGCTTTCAATGTTCCACAGCCCTGGCAGAACAAATCTCACTGATGATTTGCCATTAAAGTTACAAATGGCATATGAATTTATGACACTTTGTAATTAAGCACCACACTTCTGCCTAGAGCAGTTAAGATGGCAGACTATGAAAGATGGTTTATAACACACAAACAGATTAAAAAAAATTCAAATAACAACAACAAAAACAAAGTAAAAAAAGAAAAGAAAAAACACAGCCACACTTGAGAAGTGCTCTCTTTCACCAGAAGCAGTAACCATATCAAAGGGCTGCAATCTTAACAATACAATCTGACCATTAAATGGTCAGATCAGTCACTATCTGAGTACAACTGTGTTAATTACTATTACAGTTATATGAACAAGAATAGATTATCTTGAATGCAAAATAATAAACATTGTCTGATTCCAGGCCTGACAACAAAAACAAAGTGATACGTCTGAATTGCAATAGAGAGCCCTGAAATGACAGAGTTTTTAAAATGATAAATATTATGTAATAATAGAGTATATTACATGCTCTTTTTCTTTCTTAAAAAATGACATATCTTTGCATCTGAAACTCTGCAAGCCACTTGATTGCAAGTCTAGTATCTTCGAAACATTTGTGTCACTTGTAATTTTTATCATTACCTGAATTTGTCTTCTAACATCTACTAAACAGCTACAGGGTTATTTGGTACAAATGAACAAAGTTCACTTTAAAGCAACTTGCTGTGGACCTGCTGATAATGTTGTGGTTTTCCCTCTTCTGGCCTGCCAAATTTGCTCAATTTTTAGTTTCATGCTAAAATAAACAATGGTATGTCATCCTACAAACACTGCATTTCTATCGTACAGGTTGATTTTGAAATATTATGTCATGCAGTTTTGACTACAGCCATAATTTTAATTCTGTCTTTCTATTGTTGCTGCCTTTAGATTTGACAATTCCTAGTATGTCCATCTTCTGTTTTGAATCTGTGATTGTGGTATTCTATTATAAAGAAAAGGTGAATTAAATTATTCATAGTGATCATAATTTATTTTATCATTTCTCTCAAGTACCCTTCTTTAAAGCTCCTGTTTCACCTTATGCACCCTCTTAAAATGATACAGTGAATTCTTGAGGATGGGCCTATGGAGTTTCTGTGGCACAACATGGAAAATTATTTTTATCAGATTCCTTAGAGTGTATAAATTCTGTAGGCATTAATCCAAGTATTAAGCAACTGTGAAAGTCACATTTGTAAAGTAACAAATTTAAGGCTTCAACTTACAAGGAAACCAAATGACAAAACTTCTATTTCATCCAGAAGTAAAGGAGACAGATTTTTTTTCAGTATATACTATGTATGGAAAGGTACAGAACAAATAATTTGCTGGAATCAGAGGAATTTTGCAATCAAACATTGTGCAAGTGCTTTCAGATATATGGACCTACACACTTACATAATATGCAGACAACACTGAACCTATGTCTTAAGACTCATGGCAAGAAAAAAATTTCTCAGTGTTGAATATTAAATAAATGGAGAAGACTAGGAAGATTTTAAACCTAAAATTCTAGTGATATTTCTTTTGTTGTTGCTGGTCTTTTTAATAATCAAAAGATAAGTACACTCAACTGTATACTTTTCAATTGTAAAAAAAAAATTTCCAAAATATGGTCAGTATTTACTGTCAACTGCAATGTTCTTTTACATTAAAGTGTAGAACCAGCACAGGGAGTCACTTACCAATATAGTCTCCAGAGCTGTACAGCTGGAACTGGGGGTGGCATCATTAATATGTTGTTACGTTAAAAGAAGGGGAGGAAAGGGTAAGAAGAATGCTAAACTGATAGCAAGAAAGTTTTTTAAGAACTTAGGAATGTACCCTAAACAGTAAATGAAGAAACATATGGAACCCATTTTTAAAACACTTGGTCGAAACTGTGCCCCCTATAGAAGTGTTAGTGTAGGACTGTGCAATGTGTTCAGACTGTCCTTGAAGACCCGGGAGAATAAAAATTGATATTGTAGTTATGGGCAACTTTTCAAATCACAAAGCAATAGCCAGAAAGTCATTCTGGGGAGCTGTTGTAGACCAAGGAGACTATGAATTTTAGTAGAAATTTATTTCATCTTTAAGCATTGATCTGACACAATAAATGATGCATAATTATAAGTAAACAACATGTACCATAACAAGTTCTTTTGAGGAAGCTTTGGTTAGCTTTTTTTCATTCATCTATGAAGAGCTTTTTAAGATGGGGAAAAAGGAAGACGGAATAGGACTATAGAGAATAGTAAGTATGATTGAGGAGGATGTAGGCAGTTGGTGTAGGTGCTTTTATTTTGGCATAATGTAAATTTAAATCTCTCTTGTGGTGTTTTTTAAATATCAGTCTTCAATGATATATTTTTAAACCTCATTATTCCATTTGCAAAAAAGCAAATGACTTACATTAAATTTTCCAATGAAGCTGACCAAAATTACGTAGACATACGTTCATGTATACATCTCTTGTATGAACAGTTATGAAGTCATCTGGAATGTGGCAGTACTGTATGTTTTTTAACAGGCTAGCTCTCTAAGCATAAATATAATAAAGGTGGTTTTAGCTGTATTTGCTCTTACTTTTATCTAGACACTAAGTGAAACGAGCAAAAGCAACTAAAATATCCTGAGTCACCTTTTATATTCTCAATAATTGGTGGTCTGCAGCTGAAGGAGTGTCGATTACTTCAGTTCAGACCACATCTCACATAAGCAACCAACAATCAGAAAGGTACTAAAGACACAATTTTTATTAATGCGTAACTGGCCTCTCATTTTCAAAGTTTTTGGGGGTTTTTATGCCTTCTCACTTATTATTTTCAGCCTGTATTGAAAGTGTAATTGTTGAAAGACAGAGATCAAGGTTCAAGTTTTAAACAGATGGATTAAGATCTGTATTTACTCAGTCATTATAAGTTAATGTAGAGGCTAAAAGTGGACTGATTTCACCAATGAGAATAAATATTGAAACACATGGATCCGTCCAGGACAGAGCACTGGAGAGAAGCTAGCTACAACATCATTGGAACAGACAAAATCAGAGATAATCCTGGAGATTTGCATTCCTACATCATCTCTGGGGCTGCAGCCCCAAGCTGGCATTAAATAGGGTCCTGGACTGTGGGAAGAGTAGGAAAAGGCCCCAGGTTGGTGCTGGTGGTGCCCTCAGGACTCCCTCCACCCTTGAGTTTAACGCCTTCAAAAAATCAACCTTTTTTTCACCCCCATAAGAAAGACACATTCAGTCTTGTGGAACCTCTACCTGACAGTTCAGGTACAAAATTTTGCCCGTATATTTTACAGGGATACACATTTTATTAAAAAGCAGGACTTCTGCTCACTAACACTGTGATCTCCTGAGTGGTGTTACCTATAGGAGATCTAATCTACAAGACCTTAAGGCAACCAATTTCATTCAGTTCTGGAGATCCAGCTTAAGGTGAGTAGAACCTGACACTTTCTGAGTATTCAATGTTCAGTTTGAAAATGTATGTCTGAAGGCCAGCTCCAAAAGATTCAGTTGCTACTGTTAGAACTCAGAACTTGTGCAGATATTTTTAAAAATTTCTTATAATGGCCTTTGGCTAAAAATGAGTTTCTCTAGCCCACTGTTCTGCCTGTCACTGAATAACACTGTGTGTCTATGTTGGTTACTATACTTAGCAGTAATTAGGAATACCCCAGTAATAACTTTTACTTATTGAGACAAGGGAAAAAAAGCCCCCAAACTTATGTTCCTTATGTACACATCAACAGTTGACAACAAAGTTTCTAATACATCACACTGTGGTTGTGGTGTATAATGGCTTATATAATGTTATCAAGGTATGACACATTGAAAAGCATTTTAAACCTCCAGATTTTAGTATGATCTACCCGAGATCATTTATTCATCCTTTCCAGGAATTACCTTATCTCTCTTCACACGTGATGTGCTTATCCATATCCCTTCTGAGCTAAGTTGTTGCCGATTCTTGTTTCTCTTTGTGTTAAAGGTACTACAAATTTCATGCGTGCAGAATACGTTGTTTCCTCTAGATTCTGGTTGCATGATGCTGCACCAGAAAAGAGAAGGACAATAACAGAGAAAAGACCAATGACTGACCAACTAAAATATTCTTCCTTTTTTTTTATCCTACTATTAAAACTATGTGGGTATAATAAATTCCAAGCACTGAGTAATCCATGCATTTTCATTCAACTCACAAATAATTGCAAATAGCTGTCCAATTTCCCTACAACCACAATTCAAAATATACAAATCCTGGAAAAAAAACACTCCAACCAACTTAAAAGAAAAATAACCTAAATCACTTCATATTGCTGCAAAAGTAGTTCACTAAACTTAAACAGCAGTTTCAATAGTGGAGCCAGTTAATTTAAATAAATATATATGCATATACTCTGATTACCCTATATGCTACAGAATTCAAAAGTAAATATTTACTATGAAAGTTTTTCCAATTTATTAATTCATAGATATAATAACTGCTTTATATTACTGCCATGACACAGAAGTAAGACTCTCATGTTCAAAACTACCTGCAGTATTGTATGATGTTTTTTCCTCTCCCTAGAGCAGATATTTCTGGCAAATGTGCATCTCAGCAATATAATTTCATATACAGACATTGTAGTAATATGTATTTAAACCCTGATGGTGTGCACTAGCCAAGCTCTCACTCAGGACCAGACTCAACACCTGAACTCAATTGTTATTCAAATAGAGTTCAGGCCACCTCAACCTAAAGTGCTCATTAACCTCCTACAAACAGCTGTAGCTGCAGGGTGGGCAGAAGCCCTATAAATGTAGCCCTGGGAGGAGCCAAGGTTGGGCTGGTTGTTCCTGGAGCTCTGCTCTGAGAACTCGTAATCCAAGACTCAGAAGACTGTGAGCTCTGGCACAAGTGGTGACCCCGATGTGATACCACCATGCAGCATGACAACTGCCGTGGCAAAATTCCTGTGGTCCAACACACCCAAAGAGGTGAGGACTGCCANCAGGCCACCTCAACCTAAAGTGCTCATTAACCTCCTACAAACAGCTGTAGCTGCAGGGTGGGCACAAGCCCTATAAATGTAGCCCTGGGAGGAGCCAAGGTTGGGCTGGTTGTTTCTGGTTGCTGTGTGTTGCTGGAGTTGTGCTCTGAGAAACCATAATCCAAGACCCAGAAGACTGTGAGCTCTGGCACACAGACATCATAATTTTGTTTCCAACATTTCGGAAAAGCATAAATTAATACAAATGGAAAATTGATTCTTTTTCACTGCTTGTCACTATCTAATATTATACTATAATTCCAAGAAAAAAAAAATTAATTCAACAGTATTGCATTAAAAACTGTAGCTTTTTGTATATTCCAAATTGTAACTCTTTATTAGAAATGGTAAATTTAACTGATCAGTTCGATATTAGAAAATGTCTAGAAACATTTATATAGAAGGCAACTATGTCACATTCTAAATACAGGTTTCAAACATGTAAGGGATTTTCAGTTAGGGTAGTTGGGTAAAATTTATTGTCCTACATACAACACTTTTGGGAATCTCTTTAATCCAAGGAGACTTGGAGAAAGGAGAGACATTGAAAAAAAACTTACCAACTGAGTTTCACTTAAAAAACATTGTGTTATTGAATAACATGAAGATAGCCAAAATTTGAGTCTCCTTTCCGATCATTGTTGTGCTACCATCTCAGTATCATTTATCATGTGAACTGGTTTTTAAGTGCATAACATCTATGCTTTTTGGTAACATCTGGACTTTCAAGTGAAAAATTACTGCAGACTGGACCCAGATGGGTAAGAATCAAGTTAAATGGCCTGGAAGCTTGATTTATATGAACACTTATGTTGTCACTATAATTTCAAAGATACATTTTTTTGTTTCAAAAGAGCTGACAGCTTTACACTGTGGTACAACCAGTCTACTTTTGATTGGCATTTAGTAATCCTAAAGGTGGATATGCAGTCTTATTTTGTTTACAAGAAGTTGTTGTTTCCTGTTGATTATTTGAGAGAAACTGGGGAAAAAATAAGTTATTTTTTTCCCATGTGTAGTCAACTCTTATTCATACTGAAGTGTGTTCAGAATCCTTGTTCTTTATTAACAGCAAGATGAGTAGTGCAGTTAACGCTCTTGAGGAAAGGGATGCCATCCAGAGGGATCTTGACAGGCTTGAGAGGTGGGCCAATGTGAGCCTTGTGAAACTGAACAAAGCCAAGGGCAATGTCCTGCGCCTGGGTCGAGGCAATCACCAGTATCCATAGGCACTGAGTAATGAATTGACTGAGAGCAGCCCTGTGGAGAAGGACTTTGGGGTATTAGTAAATGAAATATTTGATATGAACCAGCAATGTGAGCTTGTGGCCCAGAAAGTCAATTATATCCTGGGCTGCATCAAAAGAAATGTGCCCAGAAGCTCAAGGTAGGTGAGTCTGCCCTTTTATTTCACTTTTGTGAAACCTCACCTGGAGTGCTGCATCCAACTTTGGTGATCTCAGCATAAGAAAGTCAGACATGTTAGAACAGGTCCAAAGGAGGGCCATTAAAACTGTCAGAGAGCCGGAACACATTACCTGTGACGAAACGTTGAGGGATTTGGGGTTGTTCTGCCTGGAGATGAAAAGCCTTGGGGAGACCTCATTGCAGCCTTTCAATATTTAAAGGGGGTGTGAGAAACTGGAGAAAATGATTACTGGTTCAAAACAACAGAAATGAGGGTGAGGGGTGGTGGGGGAAGGCAGTGCAAGTTCTGTGCAAAGTGGGATGTGCCCTACACCCCACCTGCTGGAGCCTCCAGTCCAGCCCAGGATGGCTGTCAGTCACTGGCANTCAATTGTTATTCAAATAGAGTTCAGGCCACCTCAACCTAAAGTGCTCATTAACCTCCTACAAACAGCTGTAGCTGCAGGGTGGGCACAAGCCCTATAAATGTAGCCCTGGGAGGAGCCAAGGTTGGGCTGGTTGTTTCTGGTTGCTGTGTGTTGCTGGAGTTGTGCTCTGAGAAACCATAATCCAAGACCCAGAAGACTGTGAGCTCTGGCACACAGACATCATAATTTTGTTTCCAACATTTCGGAAAAGCATAAATTAATACAAATGGAAAATTGTTTCTTTTTCACTGCTTGTCACTATCTAATATTATACTATAATTCCAAGAAAAAAAAAATTAATTCAACAGTATTGCATTAAAAACTGTAGCTTTTTGTATATTCCAAATTGTAACTCTTTATTAGAAATGGTAAATTTAACTGATCAGTTCGATATTAGAAAATGTCTAGAAACATTTATATAGAAGGCAACTATGTCACATTCTAAATACAGGTTTCAAACATGTAAGGGATTTTCAGTTAGGGTAGTTGGGTAAAATTTATTGTCCTACATACAACACTTTTGGGAATCTCTTTAATCCAAGGAGACTTGGAGAAAGGAGAGACATTGAAAAAAAACTTACCAACTGAGTTTCACTTAAAAAACATTGTGTTATTGAATAACATGAAGATAGCCAAAATTTGAGTCTCCTTTCCGATCATTGTTGTGCTACCATCTCAGTATCATTTATCATGTGAACTGGTTTTTAAGTGCATAACATCTATGCTTTTTGGTAACATCTGGACTTTCAAGTGAAAAATTACTGCAGACTGGACCCAGATGGGTAAGAATCAAGTTAAATGGCCTGGAAGCTTGATTTATATGAACACTTATGTTGTCACTATAATTTCAAAGATACATTTTTGTGTTTCAAAAGAGCTGACAGCTTTACACTGTGGTACAACCAGTCTACTTTTGATTGGCATTTAGTAATCCTAAAGGTGGATATGCAGTCTTATTTTGTTTACAAGAAGTTGTTGTTTCCTGTTGATTATTTGAGAGAAACTGGGGAAAAAATAAGTTATTTTTTTCCCATGTGTAGTCAACTCTTATTCATACTGAAGTGTGTTCAGAATCCTTGTTCTTTATTAACAGCAAGATGAGTAGTGCAGTTAACGCTCTTGAGGAAAGGGATGCCATCCAGAGGGATCTTGACAGGCTTGAGAGGTGGGCCAATGTGAGCCTTGTGAAACTGAACAAAGCCAAGGGCAATGTCCTGCGCCTGGGTCGAGGCAATCACCAGTATCCATAGGCACTGAGTAATGAATTGACTGAGAGCAGCCCTGTGGAGAAGGACTTTGGGGTATTAGTAAATGAAATATTTGATATGAACCAGCAATGTGAGCTTGTGGCCCAGAAAGTCAATTATATCCTGGGCTGCATCAAAAGAAATGTGCCCAGAAGCTCAAGGTAGGTGAGTCTGCCCTTTTATTTCACTTTTGTGAAACCTCACCTGGAGTGCTGCATCCAACTTTGGTGATCTCAGCATAAGAAAGTCAGACATGTTAGAACAGGTCCAAAGGAGGGCCATTAAAACTGTCAGAGAGCCGGAACACATTACCTGTGACGAAACGTTGAGGGATTTGGGGTTGTTCTGCCTGGAGATGAAAAGCCTTGGGGAGACCTCATTGCAGCCTTTCAATATTTAAAGGGGGTGTGAGAAACTGGAGAAAATGATTACTGGTTCAAAACAACAGAAATGAGGGTGAGGGGTGGTGGGGGAAGGCAGTGCAAGTTCTGTGCAAAGTGGGATGTGCCCTACACCCCACCTGCTGGAGCCTCCAGTCCAGCCCAGGATGGCTGTCAGTCACTGGCATACCTGAAGCCCCATCTGGAGGGGAAGGCCCAGGAGACCAAAGCAAATAAAAGCAGTTGCACAAAGACACACATGGTAATGGCCCGTTGTGTTCAATTTTATGGTAGCTGAGAACATGCTGGAATTCAAGCAATTAATATAAATCTTTCTCTGTACAACCCTCTCTTTCTCCTGCTCTCTCTTCCTTCTTCTTCTTTTCTTCTTTCTTTTCTTCTAATTTTCTCTTCTCTAAATCTGGGTAACTTAAAGTTGGATGGGTGAGAGTTTGCTAAGTCAATGCCTTGTGAAATGCTTTATTTCAATTTCTTTAAATTTTTCCAAGTACCCTTATTTTCTAAAGTTTGCCAGTAAAATTTGTTGTTTAACCTCTTGAGAGTATTTTCCATTGCTCCCATGCACTTGCCTCAGAGTATAAGAAAACCTAAGCCCCTTTAATGTTGGGGTGTGCCGTGACCGGCCAGGAATCCGCCCCCTGTCCCTCCAAGCATAATCACCCAATGGGAGGCTGAGTCCGCCCAGAGGGATGGTCTGTAGGCGGATCCTTGGTCTGAAGGCCTTGCCCCCTGTGTTAATACTGGCCCCCTTTTTCCAGAAAATTCTGTTCAATTTGACATATGATTGGTTTGTTCAAGTTGTCTCCTCCTTTGATGCTCTGTGATTTGTTGTTTGAGTGCTAGTTCCTCCCCTTTTATCCTTCCCTATTGGATCCTGTTGTAAACTCCTCCCCTTAAAACCCGGTGCGCATTTCCCTGTCCCTCGGCTATCTCCTCCCCTCCGATTAGATAATAAACTATCTGGTCTTTACCGGAGATTCCCGTTCTCTCAGTCCTTTATCTCTGCCTGTTGCTACAAAGGAACAGACTGCAGCCATGACCCTTTGTTGGCTGAGGACAAAAGGCTCCCACTGAGCCTGACACTGGGCTTGATCCAGCCACTCGATCGCCACACAGTGTCGCGTGCCAGGGCCATCGGGCGGCCGAGCGGTCAATGTGGCACTTTAAGAGGCTCATTGGGTATGAGCAGGCCTTTACAGGGGGCTCATAAAAAGATGGAGAGACATTTTTTTTGCCGGGGTCTGTAGTGATAGGACAAGGTAAACATTTTAAGCTAAAAAATACAAAAGAAGAATATTTTTATGATGTGGGTGGTAAGACACTGCAACGTGTGGCCCAGAGAAGTGATTGAATTCATCCCTGGAAATATTCAAGCTCAGGTGGGATTGGTCTTTGAACCACCCAGTCTAGTGTGTGTCCTTGACAAGGTATTTGTCCTAGATGATTTTTAAAGGTGCCTTCTGACCAGAACCATTCTATGACTTTTATGACCTTTCACACATTGTGACAAAAAAAAAAAACCCCACTGTGACAATTTCTGTTGTTTTGTATGCTGTTCTCATATAAGTACTAACCTTTCTTAAGCGAGTTTTGATTCTCTTCTCTCATACAGCCTTTTTTCAATTTAATTCTGTCTACTCATCCAAAAGATTGGTGAAATGTGGGTCTAAATAATATGACATTACAATATCCGTTGACTTCCCTATGTCAGCATGTCACTCACTGATCCCATTTTTGTAAAGCTGTCCTCACCTTTTATCAAAGCTATTTCCTGTATTTTGAAAGCTCCAGTAACCTGATAACAAGTAAGTATCTTTGAAATAAAACTGAAACTCTGAGAGCAATTTTAAATATATTTAACAAGTATGGCTCAAGTTTCTTAAATTGAACTGCCATCAAAATTACTAATGTTACAACATGGATATAAGTAAAGTGAGGTCTCCATCAAGTCACAGATGATACACTGGAACAGGCTCCCCAAGGTAGTGGTCACAGCCCCAAGCCTGACAGAGTTCAAGAAGAGTTTGGACAATGCTCTCACACACATGGTGTAACTCTTGGTAGTGGTGCTGTGCTGAGCCAGGAGTTGGACTGGGCGATCCTTGTGGGTCCCTTCCAACTCACTTATTCTTTGATTCTGTGATTCTGTGAAGTCAGAGATTTGTAGCCTTCAATCCTGGAAGAAAAAACAACTTATTTGCTTAACTTCAATGTCACTGTTCCCCAATTGCACTTATGTTACAGTCAAACCCAAAGGTAACTATGGACTGGAATGAAATACACAAGTCTTGATCTCAGAAGTAGTGAGACTGCAAGCCATCTTTTTCTTTATAGTCATGTTTCAGTCATTAATCACACTTTCTGTTTACAGCTTTTTTTTTTTTTTTTCCTTATTTCTTACTTTCATTTATCAAATTTCAGTTTTATGCTTTTGGTATTGCTAAATCTTCCTGTTTAAGTGTGTGATACCTCTACCCATGATGGCTTTTATACCATAATTGGGTCACCTTCCCTTTTATTCTTCACTTGGTTTCTCAGGATTAACTACAAAGAATTAAAAAATTTCATTTCTTGCTGTGCAAATGTTTTTTCTAGCTCTTACATTATTTTAGTTTTGGCAGGGTTTTTTTACTACATGGCCATCTAGGTGTCTGTCTCCTCTTAAAAAGACAATAAAAAAATTGAATAAAATATTTCAGCATGAGCATCACCAGGCTTACATGTCATACTCTCATTCTCTTTTCTTCATCTATCATTGCACTCCAACATTATACCTGTGCTATTGATTTTGACTTAAGAAATGTTTTGAAATTCCACTCCTTCTTTCAAGATAATGTAGTTATTGTCTAAATTTTTGTGCATGTGTGCACACATTCATGTGTTCGCTGGGACATCTGAAGGGTGAGAGAATAATGTTAAAATTGCTTTTGAAAAAACATCTATTTTATTTGAAAATATGCCTCGCCAAGCATCCATAATGCATTCCATAATTGCCTTTTACGTGTTGGTTTCCACTTTAGCAGTTGGAGTCAGTTAATATCTCCCCTTTTATTTCATTTATTATTAAACCAGTGCCCTGAAATTAATTGTTCCTGCTTCATTCTTCCAAAGTCATGATGCACTGTGTGCAAAAGCTCTTTTGTTTCAGTTGTTCTCTTCAGAATTCTCAGGACAATTTTGTCTACTTTTACAAATGACACAGATATGACTTGTAGTTTAAGCCCATCACTAGCTGTTTTGTTTGAGGTTTAGCACTGATACATTTGTGAGAATGCAAAACATTTGAAAGGATTTTAAAAAAGTGGAAGTGCTGCAGGCTTCCTACCTAGTTTTTCTGTGCTGCTTTCTGTTTGTAATTGTGTGTTTGTATCCTAGGAAACCGTAGAAGGTGGAATTTGTGAACTAAGAACTTGTGCTTATACGAAACATTAAAAAGATTTCAGATTTGAAAAGTTTGTTAGGAAATTAGGTAATGCCAGTTTCATCTTGTGTGAAAAAATATATTTTTTGCTGTGCAGAAAGATTATTTAAATAAGTGAGCCAAAGTAGTGGAAAATATAAATAAATAAATGATGACTTTGTCAAAATATCTGGAACAAAGTCTCATTCAATAAAGTTCCTTTAAAAATCCAGGGCATGATTCTCATCTCTGCTGTTTCAGTACCATATCAGTGAACCTTGGATTGTGAGCCCCACAGAATGTATACAAAGGGAGAATAACTAGAATTTGTAAAAATAGGATTTGATATGAGTGAATAAAAATCATTTCCAGGTAACTTGAACTGATTACTATATTTTAGCACTCAAGTTAAACTTATGGTCCTAATATATGAAGGGTATTTAACTGTTGCATGTGAATCACATCTAGAATAACAAAGCATAGAAAACTAAATAAGGCACTTCAGTAATGACATGATTTGACTCTTGCTACAAAGAGAGATACTGTACCCTACTGATATAATCATGAGCACAGTGTGACTGTGTCTCATTACATCAACACGATTTAACATAATATAAAACCCCACAGAGCAGAAATAATAAGATGGAGAGGGAATGTGAAGGATGAACAGTAAATACTTTCCACTTTATAAAGGAGATATTGAGGTACAACACAATTAGTATCTTCTTAACACACATACAAAGTGCAGAGAGATCTATGGATAAAAATTCTATGTACTCTATTATTTTTGCTGTTATTATTGTTATTAACAACAAAAGGACAGAAAATTAATTTAATGTTACAGATAGGTCACAACAAAACTTGCCAGGTCAAATGGTAAATTATTTGTAAAGAGCTTGAATGAAGAATGTTTAATAAGGCTGTATATGACATGAAAGGGATTCGGAGAAAGTAAATATATCCATTCTATTGTTAACACATAAAATGTCATTGTCAGCCTATCTCTGCATTTTAATTAGAGTTCCAAACCCAGGTTTGACAACATTTATAAGACATAAAATGCTGAATCACAGACGATTACTAAAGGAGATGTTTGGAGTGTAGGAACAGCTGAAATGATTGAGTTAAGGGTACTGCCAGATACTGCCATCAGTAAAAGAGATGGCTCTACTCATCTGTGGCACTTATCAACAGAAATGGTTGGCTCTCAAAAGAGTATACTTATTCAAGGTAAAGTGTACATCCTCTTTTGGGTATAGCAAATGATTTTCCTGCATCTCCTGTAAAAATGATAATTTGAATTCTATGGCTCTTGCAACGTTTGAGTGTGTGTATAATGTGTGTGCGTACATGTTTAATGTAGGTCTTCACAATTGTTAGCTATGTTTGTGGGAAAGAATGGTGAAACCAGCCTTTCATTATGTAGTCTAAAAAAAAAGGAATTTCTTTCTCCAAAACAAATTGATGAAACAGCCTTCTAGAAGATTAACAATTGCATTGGTGAAAATTAGAAGAGCATATCTATTTTTTTCCAAAGAAAAATATTTCTTTTCTATTGCATTTATGTGTGCCTTCAGTTAAGCCATGGTTTCATTTGGATACCATATTATAATTTTATAATATTTAATAAAATAAAGGAAATAACTCAGGGTTGGGGTTTTTTTTTTTCTGTCTGGCTTCACCTTTGTAGCACTAGAAAGGAACACCATGGATTTTAAGGTGCTTTTAACAAACTCATGAGGTCAGAGGACATTGAAGGTTTGAGGATGTCTGAAATCTAAACATCTCTAATTTTGTCAGTTTAAGCACAGCATATTCCAGCATGAGTATCACCAGGCTTACATGTCATACTCTCATTCTCTTTTCTTCATCTATCATTGCACTCCAACATTATACCTGTGCTATTGATTTTGACTTAAGAAATGTTTTGAAATTCCACAGCATATGATTTATTTTAAAATACATTAGAAATGTTAATTCTACAGCATGTTACAAGCTTACTTTCTAAGAACTGTAATCCTTCTTAAGTTTCTTCTAGGCATAAGGGTGTTCAATCTCCTAGGAATGAGGTTTTCAATTTTGAGAATTTTGGAAATTTTATGTTACATTGAGGTGTTAATTTTGTTAAGGAGAGGGATGGAAAGCTACATTTTTCATCTTTCATTTTATTGATTCTATTCTTTGGCCCAAAGTCAAACTTCCGAACTTATGTCTTTGTTGCTATTTTTACAGTAGAGCCTGATGTGATTCGTGAAACTGAATTTCTGTGAAATTTCTCTGAGATTCTGCTGAGCAAAAGTTGGTCTTATTTTTGAAAACTCATCAGTAGCCACAGATTTCTCATAATATTTCAGAGACAACAGATCCCCCTTTCTTGGACACTACAAAGAATTGTGCTTAAACACTGTGTTTGGTGTTGCAGTTTATCTACCAAATTGAAGAATAGTCTTAAGCATATGTGTAAACATAGTATTTTCCCTGCAGTAACCTTCATCACTGTCCAGCACTCACACAAATTGGTCTTTGGGGAATTCTGAGCATCAGCACTTAAAGTTTTCAGTGTTTGAACTCTTTTCTTGTCTAGGGTAGGAAAGAAAACTACCCATAGAAAAGAATAAAAATTACAGATATGATAAATTTGTTTTTTCTTTCTTCTTGAAATCACACAGAAAACAGATAACAAGTGCCTGTTACACACCTGGTTTGAAAGAAAACAGATAACAAGTGCCTATTACACACCTGGTTTGAAAGAAAATGGATAAACCTTTCCTCTGTAACAATTTCTTCAAGGGCTTAGCTCATTTGTTTCACCCACCTCATTTCTATAAATCCCTTTTTTGTGTTGAATGCAATATATTGGATTGAGGATAATCTCATATTACGTCCATAGGTTTTGACAGTTCATTCATGAGGTACATTTTTTGTTGTGGGAACTCCAATACAATGCTCCTTTTTTTGGTTTTGATATAACCTGATTCCTTCGGAAACTTACTTTAGAGGAGGAATAAGTGTATAAATTGATATGTAGTACTTTTTTTTTTCCTTGAGAAAAAAAGAACAAAACTGTTTCTTAATAAGGCTTCTTTATTGCTCAAGAGTAATACAGTTCTGTGACCTCTTCAGGTAACTCTCAAGCTATTTGTGTAAGTTAGTAACTAACTATTGCAGAAAGCAATTTGGAAGTGAGAAATGGTTTTGTGATAAGGGAACTGGGTTAATTCTGTGTAGTGAGAATAACTTCAAGAACTGCAGCAAAAAATCTTTCCAGGTCTTCAAGTTCTGAAACAGTCTGAGAAGCCACTTGTACCAATAAAGGAACAGGTGATGAAAGGCTACAATATATTGATGTAGGCTGCAAAAACTGACAGTAATGAATTAAGAAATCTATCTAAATACCTTAAAAATTATTGCCATTAAGCAATAGGTCAGAGTTGAGTCTACACACAAAAACATTAAAACAGAGCAGAGTCTTTAGTCTATTGGCAAAGATGCTGTATCCGTTAAACACAAAATTTCAAGGTTCATTTATTTTATTCCCTGTCCTGCCACCTTTCACATAGGCTGTGGTTTTTTTCCTGCTATGATCTTTTTTTATCAAAAATAAATCACTTTATTTAATCTTTTAAGGCTTTAAAGTCTGTTCTCTTAACACCTTCTCACATTCTCAATTTATAAGATGGAATTTAAAATTCAGGTTGCATCCTACCTTCCACAGTCTTCTCTAGACCTAGTTACAGCTTAGACTTCTTTAGCTTTTTTTTCGGTTGATAGAGTTTCAATTTGAGAAAAATGGAAATAATAAAGTTTAAAATATGATATGGAACATATTGTCTAGTTACTTTTGTAAGTTTTGCACACAATAAAATCTTTCTGCCATCAACCCTGCTTTACAAGAACTAAGACGTTGCAATTCAACATTTCAAATAGCTACTAATCACACTAAATTCTAATCTTCAATCTTCTTTCTTGGTTTCTTTTTTAATTCCCTCAACTTCCTTTTGACTATTCTCACCCAGCTCAACTATCCATAAACAAGCTAATAAAGGGAAATTCCTGCTTATGTCAAGGAGATGATGCAATACTTTATTACTGATGGAATTTATGAGATAATGTGGCTTACAAACAGAGCCGTACACAACATACTCTCACTATAGGAGCCTGTGTTTTCTTTTATGTACAATACTTGCATAACTAATACCTGCCAAGATAGTACTCCTGGTCCAGAAGGATAAAGGGTCCTTCCTTATTTTGCCTAAAATTCTGCATATTTTTTGAAGGATTTTATTCCTGGCTTTTTTTGGCTCCTTGTACAGCCCATTTGTCTTCCTTTTCTGATATCTCTCTTTTTCTCCTGTTATCCCTATCTCTACATGCTATTTTTTACTCAAAATTGACTCCGTTCCTTATTCCCTAAAAAAATGCACAACTTTGTGTGTTACTGCATTGTTTCAGATATCCTAATTTCTCTTTAGTGAAATATTCTTGTCCCCTTGTCCTGGTTTCAGCTGAGATAGGGTCCATTTGTTCTTAGTAGCTGGTACAGGGCTGTGTTTTGGATTTAGTATGAGAATAATGTTTATGACACACTGCTGGTTTAGTTGTTGCTAAATAGAGCTTACTGTAAATCAAGGGCTTTCCGTGTCTCATGCTCTGCTGATGAGGTGCACAAAAAACTGTGAGGGAGCATGGCCACAACAAGTAATCTGAACTGACCAGAGGGACATTCCATAACATATAATGTCATTCCCAATATACAATTACTCAGAAATGGGGCTATCACTACTTGGGGACAGAGTGAGAATTGGTCAGTGAGTGGTGATCAATTCTAATGTACATCACTTGTTTCTGTTGCATTTTAACTCCCTTTCTTCCTTTCCTATTTATTACAATTATTACAATTATTGTCATTATTAGTCGTAGTAATAGTATTACTATTAGTGCTATTACTATCAATTTTATTACTAACAATTTTATTACTATTTTTAAAAATATAATAGCTATTACTATTATTATTGTTATTTTAACTTTGCTTCAATAACTACACTGTTCTTATCTCAAATGACAAGTTTCATTTTCTTTTCTTTCCTGATTCTCCTCCCCATCCCACTGGGACCGATGGGAGGGGAAGTGAATGAGCAGCTGCATGGCTTTTAGTTGCCAGCAGGGCAACTAAACCGAGTTCAACTTAACTGATAATCACATCCTCTTCTTTAGAAGAACTTTCTTTATTACATAATCAAAACTTCCTCATGAACCTTTTAGAAAGTTGCTGAGCTAACAGAGAGCTTCTGCTGGGTGCTCAAAGGGCAAAAATATTTTACCCTCTCTTGTGCTAAGTATGTGAAAGTAATTATTGATAACCTAAGTCCACCCTAGTGAATGCTTAAATAAAAAGAAACAGGTCAGCAGAGACCTTTTAAAAACAATCTGCAAATGAAAACACTAATGTATTTGCTACTAGAAACAGGCCTCAGAGAGAATTTTTTTAACACCAGACGTTTAATGAGTATCTTGTTCTAAGAAAGTGCTGTGGAGTGATGCCTTTAAATTAGCTTTATAATCAGTCAGAACACATTTGAAGAGGATTTAATTTGCAAGGTTTAATCATCAATCTTGCCTTAAATCTGTAATCTCTGGTGGGTTGGTCATTTCTCCAACAAAGATTTTCAGCACCAGCTGTTCAACCTTTGCCAAAGCTCTGTAAATTGATTGATCTGTCCCAGTTCACACCCTCAGGACATAGTTGGTCTATTGGCCCCTGTAATCCTGAATGACAGTGTGGATTAAAGCATGCTCAGCATCTGAATTAATTTGTACTTGTAGGTGAAATGCATTCTGAAAGTATGTTTTAAAATTTTAAATCAATTTTTTTTTATTAGCCTTGTGTACTACAAGAATAGTATTCTACAAACAAACATAATTAACATATCCATATGCAAAGAAGTTTATATGCCTAACAGCACAGACTGTATACAAACATGCTTTACAGCCCTAAATTCAGCTGAACCCTGTGAAAGGAATCCTAAGGGGCAGGGGAATGGAAGAGATATCTGAGGAACGAAAGCTATTCTTAACCACGAAGTGTTCATCATGATTGAATTGGAAAAACGCCCTCTCTGTTTATTCTCTTGGATTTTTAATAATTGATTGCATTAAGATACTTAGTAAATAGTAGAATAATTTCTTAATCAACATTGAAATAAATCTACATATGTTTATTTCTTATCACAGATATGGCATTAATATATTTACTGTCTCTTGTATTCCCTGTGCATAAAAGCACAATGAAAGGATATATTTTTACCTTAAACCCCTAAATTTATCAGTCAGTAATAAGAGAGTGAGGATTTAAAATAATGATCATGTCTTTTCCAAGTTATTATCAATAAAGATACAGAAAGATTAAGATAATCTGCAATAGATTGGCTAATCACTTAACAAGTAAGCATGTTTTTTCTGACACTGTCTGAAGGTTAAACAAATTCAACAGAGATCTCTTTTTCTGAGTCAGTGTGTGTACATCCTATTTGTGGCTGGTTCCCAAAAAGGCAGATCACGCGTATATTTCAAAAGATGAGTTCAAACACTTGAGTTCAAATCCTGTGCTTCTCCTTCAAAAAAGTTTTCTTGAGGTCACTGGAAGTTCTTAACTTAATAACTGAGAAATAAAATAGCTCCTGATGAAAAGAAGTATGAAAACTAGTATGAGATTAAATGATATTACCAAAAATAGACATTTATTTTAGTCTTGTTCCTAAACAGGTTAGGGCTTTGTTTTGTTTTGTTTTATTTTGCACACTATCTCTTCTAAATTGGGTCTTCACAAAGGGGAAATACTACATTTTTTGGTAGAAAGATTTCAGATTTAAAAATTTTGTAATTTCTTGGTTTACAAGGAAACGTATTTTTTTCAGAAGTTTTTAGAAGAACCAAGACTCTGCTTTCAGGTTTATTTCTTCTGGGAAAATGTGGCAGTAAGCAGATGATTTATGACTTGTTTTCACGCAACTGGGCATCCCAGAATGCACTGGAAATAGAGCAAATGAAAGAATAAAAATATTTACAATAAAGACCTGTGCAGATCCATTATTGGTGATATCAATTTACCATTACAAAAATTCTATCCTCAAAGTCCAAAAAAACACATTGAGCAACTTGGAAATCCTGAACTATATAAATGAATAATGCATTTGCTTGCTATTTAACCTTTTTCATTCCAATAAACTATGTACTTAGTTAGGAATCCTACATTCTTGGTAGTACAAAAACTTTGCTGAGCTAAGGATCTTTTTTTACATTCATAAAGTTTTTATTTAAAGTCATCATCAAGGTTAGTAAAATGATGAGAATCATTTTCCATTGTTATAAGCTGTGTGTTAACTGTTGTCTACACTAGAGAATTTTACCAGTGAGCTGGGTTAAAGACCACCGTGATTTTTGAGAATGCTTTCTTAATATGCTAGGAAAATTATTACCCAGGATGTTGTTCCAGGTCAACTTTCTTAAATAGAATTTCCAGTTTCAGAAAAAGTTCTTTTTGTAATATAATATTTTATGTGTTCTTTTTTCTTTTAATGAATGTTTATATTGAAAAATAGCAACACTATTTTCAATCTGTCTGAAATAAAAATTTACATTATGTATACTTTTGTTGCTTCCAAAAAAAAAGCATAAACCCCCAAAACTTTTCAAAGAACTAACCATTCAGCATAGCAGAAATATAGGAAAGACCTGTGAGGGAAAACATAGAATTTTTAATTATTAGAATATGTAATGTAAAGGTATTTTTTACTTCATTACTCCTTTAATTTTGCATAATGTATAATAATGATTTTTTAAAAGCTATAGTTCTTCTATATCAGCCTCATAATAAAAATGTTATGTTTCTACTTGTAGATGTGGCCTTCCTCAATTGGATGATTTAATCTTCCTAAGCTCTTCCTGATTTTCTTGAACATTGACCACTTCTGGAATTTTGAGATTTAAGGACTCAAATCAGGCTTCTCAAGTTTGCTTTTAGGTAATTATTTGTAGCTAATTTTATATTCATGAAGTTTAATTTACATTGTATGTTACTAGTTTGACCAGCTGAGCATTTTTTTCATATTAAATCAAAGGCACACATATTAAATTTCTTACATATTCAAGAGCACATACATACATACACAGACATAGGCACTATAAATAAAAAATAAAGAAACAGCAGCTAAAGAAAAAATCTTACAACCTTTTTGAAAATTATTTTTAACATTTGTCCAAATATATATTAAACAAAGAAATTAAGATAGAAATTATATTCATTAAATTTCCTTTTTATCAGCGAGGAAATACATATGTTTTTTACTCAGATTGCTCAGACGATAGAAGAAATGGGGTAAATGCTAAGAACACTTCATTGCACACAGGTGCATTCCATTGCTACTGGCATGAATAGCCAATTGCATTGACATTAAAATCTTCCCTCTTTTTAGGGAATTAAAATATTGAAAAGTGAAGTTCTAGCCAAAAGGCTTTGAAGGACAAACTGGATAGCAGCTGCTTAGAGGTCCTCTCAGATTTCTGCTGTCCTGTAAAGTATCTGTGCCATCCCCATATATATTGTAATTGCATATCAGAGATCTCTGTGGGCAAACATTTTCATTTCCCTATTCTTTTTACACTAAAGCTTCTCATTTCCCATTCCTTATAGGAATAAATCCTTGAAACAGCAGATATTGCCTTAATCTATTATGCTTGTTTTCATGCAGAGGGGAAAAGGAGTATCAAGAGGGGAAAGGAATAACTTTAATCAAGGCAGATGTTTTTCAAAGTTGACTAAACAGAAAATTTTGTCTTAAAGAATTCTAACTGTTAAAAAGTAGATCTACAGTCTCACATCCTTAGGTAAAAAATACATTCAATCAGATGAGTTATTTAGGTAGACCAAGGTGCCACCTGAAATCAATGTTTGTAATGTCAAAATATATCTCTTCAAACGTTGTTTTTGATACAGGAGTTTCATTAGGCATGCTTTTTACTACAGTTATAGTTTGTTCAGTGTTTCAAAATGGGCATGAGCATAAGATCAATGCCCACAGGAGGAAAAAAAATTATTGAAACTAGAGCTGAACTGTTGGGTTGAAATGGCTACTGATTACACTTGCAAACTGATACACAAGACATCTGAATTAATATCTGTATGTTAGGAATATAAATAATGTTTATTTTATGAAATACTTCATCCTGAAGGTAAATATATGGCTGGGGTTTGAAGTCAATGGGTTTGCTTTAAAACGAATACATAGATGCATTCAGAACTCCATTCCAAATATAAAAAGAAACTGACCTTTAAAACTATGGTTGCACATATTTAATTGTGAGAATATTACACTTTATTTGTGCTAGCATATCCAGCTGTTACAACAGTATTTCAAAAAGCAGATCTTTCACTTTGGTGCTTCAGAATCTCTAATTATATCCAAATCATCTTAGAAAGAATCGCCTTAAATGCTTCCCCATATAATTTAATTGCTTCTAAGGAAAGAAAGGTCCTTTGTACGTATTTTCAAAATTTCTGTCTTTAAAATAAATGATTATGACAGTATATCCAACACTAGGTGTTTTCAAGTGGTTTTGCCATGGTTTCACTTTTCTAAGCATCACTGCCTTCCTTCTGTCATGGCAAAATCTTTGATTTCCACCCTGGAAAAACAGACTTCCTAAATATATTGTTACCCTATTTTCACTGCAATGAGGAAAGGAAAGATGATGCAAATATCAATTTCTGATCCAAACCTTCAGCTCCTCTCCTGTCTTTGTAATAGACAAGGCTTTTCCTGTGTATGGTAGATTCTTCATGTTTTAGAGACTATTCATCTGGTGTGAAATCGGGAACAATACCACAGATATGTGTAAGGTTGTAAAATTGCACCGGTAAGTGAAGGATGGTAGGAGCTAGGAAAGAGACAGAAAACACAGACAAAACTAATGGATGTGAGAAAGAGAATGAATCTGAGTCGGCAGTGCCCTGGCAGCCAGGGGCATCAGGCACAGCATTGCCAGCCAGACAAGGGAGGGGATCGTCCCTCTCTGCTCTGCGCTGGGGCAGCCTCAGCTTGAACATTGTGCATAGTTTTGGGCACCACAGTATAAGAAAGATATAAAGTTATTGGAGACTGTCCAAAGGAGGGCCATAAAGATGGTGAAGGGCCTTTAGGGAAACTTTATGGGGAGCAGCTGAGGTCACTTGGATTGTTTAGCCTGGAGACTGACAGGAAACTGAGGCAGTCTACAACTTCTTCATGAGGGAAAGAGGAGGGGCAGACACTGATCTCTTTGGTGACCAGTGACAGGACCAAAGTGAATGGCCTGAAGTTGTGTCAGGAGAGGTTTAGGTTGCATATTAGACAAAGATTCTTCACCCAGAGGGTGGTTGGGCACTGGAACACTCTCCCTAAGGAAGTGGTCACAGCATCAAGCCTGGCAGAGTTCAAGAAGCATTTGGACAATACTTTCAGGAACATGGTGTGACTCTTGGTAATGGTGTTGTGCAGGACCAGGAGTTGTACTGGATGATCCTTGTGGGTCCCTTCCAACTCACATATTCTATGATTCTGTGAACTGTGCCTAGGAGAAGTGTTTCTGAAGAGCTTCTGTAGAGAAAGATGGACATAATTGTCTAGAAAGATTTAGAATAAATTTGGGTGGCAGGGAGAATACCTAGTTTTTACTATAAATTATCAATTTTACTATAAATGATCAATTTTCACTTTCTTTGAGTGATCCCTGGAAATTATTAAACATCCTTCTCTTCAGAAATACTCCCTGTTTCATTTGCTTGTCAGGTGTATTAGAAGGCAAAAACCAATCAAAAAAGTGTTCATGGAGGATCATTAAACAGCTTTGCACTCAAATAAAAAATATGAAGTACAAAAAATGAAAGGATAATTCTTTTGTGTTGTTTAAAAACGCAAATACTGCGAGGTCTTAAGACAATGTACCACAAACAGCATATTTGTATTTGGAACCCAAGTAAGGAAATGGCATTCAAAGAAGAAAAGATCTGCCAATATTAATTAATGCTTAAGTGAATAGCAAATGCAGGCATCAGTACCTTTACAGAAAATGTTCAATGAGCACAGGAAGAACACAGAAACTTTGCCCAGACATTCAAAGATATAGTAAAGGCAGATCTCTGCTGAATCTGGAAAGGAAGGGGAGAGGCAGAGAGCTGAAACATGACTTCTACATTTACAGCTGAAGCAAAGCTATAGCTAAAGTAAATTCTATTCTCATGCAAAAAAAGCTGAAGAACTCATGACAATAGACTCAGAAAAAGGTGAGGCAATCAGTGCTGCCTTGGCTTTTGTCTTTAGTGGAAACTGCTTCTGATGTGTTTCAGGTTCACATTGCCTAGTAGCAGAGTCTAAAGGATTACAGTACTATTCATGAGATAGGAAGATGAATTCAGGGATAATGCAGCAAACTGGATATGCACAGGTCCATGGGAGTAGATAGCAAGGACACCAAGGGAACCAAGCGATTTCTACTAGATTACTCCCTGTCATCTCTGAGAGATCATGGTAGCCTTTCCCAACGGCAAGAAAAGAAATGTTATGCCAATTTTCCAGATAGCAAGAAAATAGCTCTATCTTAGACTGTTTAAAACTGATCTCTTATAGCTTTGGTATGAGGAAATTTGGAAATAGTAACACAAAATGCTTGCACTAGAATAAGTAAAAAGTATATTACATAATTACTTCTGGCCATTCACAAATTACTTAGATACTCTAACAATGTTTTCCTCTCTTAACTAAAACCTAAACTCATTAGTTTGGGTATGTCACATATCAGTGAACTCAGAGCTCTCTTACCCACTCTTTAAGCGGAAAAATAATTGAACTCTGAAATGAAATCCTGTTTCACTGTGTGTGGCTTCAGTTAATTTTTTTCCTGCTGGTTTCAAGATACTCCTGAGAGAAACACTAAAAAGTGCAAAAGCTTTACTGTAATCTCACAGTTTGGTTTTTTTCCTGATGAATCACAAGTTTACAGCTGATAACAAAAACATTCAAGTGGGACAGCAAAAAGGGCAAAAATAAGAGCTTCTAGAAGCATGTAAGTGGCAAAAGGTAGACTAGGAAAATGTGAGCCTGCTGCTGAACAGGGTAGAGGCCCTAGCAGCACAGGACAAGTAAAAGGATTCAGGTATTGAATGCCCTCTTTGCCCCTTACTTTACTAGTAATTCTAGGAAGACATAGCCTTGGTAGAAGAGGTAGAGGAGGATCAGGTCAGGAAATACTCAAGCCAAGTAGATTTTTATAAGTCTGTGGGTCTTGATGAGACGCAACCATCAGTGGGAAGGGAAGTGGGTGATATTATTGCAAGGCCACACTCCATAATCCTAGATTGGCCATGGCCATTGAGGTATGCCTGAGGACTAAAGAAAAGCAAAAGATACTCCTGGTTTCAAGACGGACAAGAAAGAGGACTGAGGAAACTACAGTTGTCAGCCTCACCTCAATACCTGGGAAGGTGGTGGAACAGCTAATTCTGGAAAACATTTCCAGACACATGAAGGACAAGAAGGTGATGAGGAGTAGTTGACACGCACTCATGAAGGGGAAGTCTTGCTTGACCAACCTGATAATCTTCAATGAACAAATTATTAGCTTGGTAGAAAAGGAAAAGGCAGTGGATATTTTCTACCAGGACTTCAGGAAAGCTTTTGACACTGTCTCCCGAGTGTCAGAAATTAATATGACAGAGTGACATTTTATTGTGAAATTTACTTACTTTTCAAATATTCAGAACTTTTTTTCTGATATTATTTTTTAATTATAATACTTTTGAACCTTCTAATGTTTATGGCAGTGGATGATTTAAGAGGCAAATGCAACAAAGATTTGATGACAGCTCATTTATATATAGAATTTTTTTTTTTTTTAAATCACAGTCAATTAGGGGTGGAAAAGAATTCCATTATATATCATGTAATGACAGTCTTAATTTTTTGAAGAAAAGTCACTTAACTGTGAAAATACATTTCTTATTCTTTTCATCTCAAAGAATTTTCTAAAATAGGAAAGCAGTGTGAAAATTTGAAACTTAAAATCTGACCATATATTCTTTTTAAAAGAAATGGTATTTTTCAAATTTTCTTTTTCCTCCTCTATTTTTGTTGTTCGAAAAGCAGATGTATGTGTATGGGTGATCAAGATAGTCAACTGGTAAACTGATCCACCTGAAAGATTAACATTTTTTGCTTTCTTTCCTGAGTTAGTTTTCAAACAATTCCCTGATGTAATGCTAAATATGACATGGCAAAGCACAATAAGGGATTGAAAGAGTAGCTAAAATGGAAAATAAGGATAAGAGATGTTAAAAACAGCTGAAGCCATAACTTCACTGTTGCAGAATAACCTGGTGAACACAGCAGAGACAGCAACATGCACTACTGCCTTAAATAGAACAAAATGTAGAAAGAGCAATTGCATAGAGAATCTGGTCTGATACTAAGTAGAGACCTCTGATGTCTAATCTGGAATTATACTCTACAGAAATAAAAATTAAAAATCTTTAGGTTTTACTTATGCAGCAAATACTCATGTGAATTCTTCTTTGTGCAGTGTTACATATGATGCCTTATTTAGGCAAGTGTTTCCAACCAGGTGAAAGAAGTTCTTTTCCCACTGAAATCAGGGATGCAAGGAGGCTCCACAATCTCAGACTCAGATTCTCTGGAGTAATTATCTTTTATCTAAACGTTCATGAATACACACACACACATACACACACATACACCCAGGAGTACAAACACAAAACAATACCTGGAAATTGTTCAGAATATTCTACTCTGAAATTTTACTTAGCAATGAATTAAGCTAATACCAGTGTACCCCACTGAGGTACATTCATTGTGTTTTTAATAGGATTTATAAAAAATACTGTGTAAGATATGTAATTATAGTGAAGACTGTCAAGGTCATATAGGTTCTACATATTGTGAAAGTCTGTTTGTCACAGTTGATGACACAAAGCATTAATTAAGCTTTCCAGGGTTCTCAGCCTGTACAATATGCCATCAAAGTAAATGCAACACAGATATTTAATTTTTTATTAGTGGTCTTAATTAGTAGTGGTCTTAAGTGCAAGCTAACAATAGAGATATTTTTCTGGCTGCTTACTGTATAATATTGGTGGGAAAATTATCACTGATTTATTTATCCATTTTCATTATGCAGTACATGAGTTAGAGAATGCAGATGCATCATTTAGAATTACATACTAGGGAAGTTCTAGTGACTTTAAAATTACCATGTAAAAGATGAACAAAAAATGTTTAATATTTTTCAAAAATGTCCTTTTGGAATGTAAATCTTTTCAAAATGCTAGAACCTCATCAAATAAGTATAAACAATTCAGCTGAAACATATTTTATAAAAGAATGCAAATGAAAATAAAAGACGATGGGAAAAAGCACTACAAGTATAGGTATGCTTTATAAAGTAGTAAAAAACAATACAACAATATTTACATAGAATCATAGAATCATAAAGGTTGGAAAAGAGCTCCAAGACAATTGAGTCCTACTGTTAACCGAAGACCACTGTGTTTACTGCTGAACCATATCCCCACATCCCTCATCCACACACTTTTAGAACACTTCCCCCATACGCAGCCATCTCTATGCTGCCAGGAGCCAAATTGTCACTGCAGCAAATAGTGACACTTTTTAACTTTAGCAAATGATCCACATTTATCTCTGTTTACCCAGTGAACCGGCAAATATTGGCTCTCACATTAGCTTTTCAGTAACTAGCATTTGGTAAACATAAATAACTGAGCTGTATCTATTGTGATGGTATTTCTAACACAGAAATCTCCCATTTGAGGATGATGTATAAACAAATATGCAGATAAAACATTAGCAAAACATAGCCATCTATGTTTCTTGACTCATAAAAAAATAGATGCATTAATATGAAAGATTTAATTATATCCACATATGTCATGAATTATCATTTTGTAGAAGAAGAAGAAGAGCCCTGTGACACACATAAATTAGTATTTTGCAGGGGCATATGAGCAGCTTGACCACCAAGAGGGCAAAGGAGTCGTACAGAGGAGGCATACAAGTAACAGAAAGTTGAAAAACTAAGAACAAGAGAAATGCAGGGAATGCAAATACATATATTCTGATTAATAAATTAGAAGAAATACTGGAAAACCCAAGGAAAACAGTATCAAAGTGCAATTTTAAGGTCTTTCTTTTGCAAGAGAAAGAAATAGCATTAAAGCATCAAGCATGAAGAAGAAAGATGGAAACACCTGGGGTGTATTGCTACTTAAAAGTTTAGTAAAGTTTATTTTAAAAGTATAAGACTGGTTTTAACACTTATCACTATTTAAACAGTTCCACCACAGCAATCTCTAAAATGTCATTTATTCACAAAAGTTGAAAACAGCTTAATAAAATTATTAAGCAATTATTCCTGAAGTTAACTGCAAAAAAAGAGAAAACACAAGTAAATGTCATTAAGAATTTTGCATTCATCTGCATATCTACTGAATATAGCCAATCACTGAATCACATTGATTCTGAGTCTGAATTATACCAGATTTCAAATGAGTAATGGGCATAAGCTGTTCTCACAAGTTCTTGAAAACTCTTACGCAGTGTACTAATTTTCATTGATTTCTAGTACTTCAGTTAAAGCATACAAAATGCCAAACACTCTCCAGATGTATCCTCAGAAACAAAACAAGTCTGGCATTGCAGCAGTCAGTGTAACCATCTGGATTTAGACAAAGGATATAATTCTTTGGTTTGCAACTGACTTTAACTGATTATTTACAATGGCTCCCAGCTCACTTTGTTCCAAATGTAACTTAAAATCTTTGTTATCTAACATCTTTATCATATGACACTACTGACCCTGGTGCTATTACGGACATCAGCAATATCAATATTCTCACAGGAGAACGTGATAGCTGTTGGTCCTTCTTTCACTCATCTCTTTGGTAGTGTCAACAAACTTTATAAATGCATTATGTCTTAGCCTTGAAAATACAATATAATAATATACTTGGTTATAATATGAGCTTCCTAACCTGGAATGTCTATGAATTTAACATAATTAAGCTCATCCATAAGGCTGACATAATTTGAATACAAAGAACATCAACAGCACAAAGAAAAACAGTGGAAAACTTTTACAAAATAATCCAGCTACTCATTCATCTACATATCACTAAGTTTTCGTAGTGAGATCCTATGAAGAATGTGAATCCACACTATTAGATGTTGAAGGAGACAGAATTAGATTTTTGCATCATTCCTTTTCCCTGAAAATAGTCACAGTAGATGTAAAAGGGTTCATAAAGTGTTGGTGCACCTCTAGCAAGTCACAGTACTTTCCCTAAATATAGCACAGATACTAATTTTCAGAACGTTTCTAAATAGCAAGGCTTAAGAAATAAATTAATCCATTAAGAAAAGACAATAATAAGCTTGCAGTGGAGTTTTTATCTTTCTCTTACAGTTTTGTAACATTTCTTGGGAAATATTACAATTTTCTGGGAGTAGACTAAGGTATGGTTTCAGAAAATTATTTTAGTTTTACCATCAGTAGAGTATTTCCAAATTCCTCTAAACAAAACTTTGCTAAAACACGTAATTTCTTGTTCCAAGAGCAGTCATACTTTGTATATCATACTGACTGTGCATATTATTCTTTCAACAGTCATATGTCATTCAAAAGATTGTCTCAGTAACTGGTAGTGTGTTTTAACTGATGAACAGAAATGCTGAAGGGAAAATAATCAGGTAAACCCTTTTTTTCTCTGGTAAAATTTTTATAAAAGAAAAACTATTTGCTTTGGACCAAGCAAAGAATTTTCTTTCAACACAAATGGAAAATTCCTTTATGAAGTCCATTAACAGAAGAAAAGGAAATAAGGAACAACATCATATGTCTGCAAAAGGAAGAATTTAATTCAAAGGTGCCTTGAGCCAAAAGCCATTTCATTAAGCCAGGGCATTAAAAAAACCAAAAAAACAAGCAAACAAAAAGCCCTCAGTTCTATCTCAGCAATTGGAGTAATTTTATATGTGGTTGTAGGGAAAAAGTCTCTGGATTCTAATTCTATGCTTAATGCATGTTCAGATATGCCATGCAAAACATAATAATTTGAACAGTATAAAATTAGAAACTCACAAAACATCCAATATTATACTTGTACCACATCTCACTTAACAAATAAAACATATGGCTGTGAATCCCTTGGAGGATAAATAATTGATACCAGCTGAGGAGTCTAAACACTTGGCTTTTGGATAAACTACAAAAAACCCCTAACCTTCATAGGGTACGGAATTTTAACTTGAACAAGTCTGGTGAAAAGGTGTTGTGTTTTATGTCCACTTGTCAGTGTCCTGTCTTCTCACAGATGCCTGATGGCAGTGACTGTAGTGGTTTCACCTTCTGTGAGACAGTCTCGTTGGCTTCCTAGACCAGCCAGACTTTGAACTATAAGTTTTCATCCCTCCTTGTGTTACCAAGTCAGCAGGTTTCTCTAGACTATCACTATTGGTCGCCTGGTACTTTGGGATGATCCATCTACTTTTACACCTTTTTATGGTGATGAGATGAAAAACTATTAAACTTTACAATTTGTAGTGCAAACCCAATGCTTAGGTACTTTTTTTAATTTGTGCCTTTAAGTGCATGAAAATATCAGCTTACTTAAACACTTGGAAATCTTTATGTTTTTTACTTCATTTTCATTTCAGGTGAAACAAAAATTTCAGATTATATGAAAAAATTGACACAATTCATTAACACTTCTTCTGATTACTACTTAATAACCTTTTAGTGACTAAAGTGATCTTAAACCCCAAACCAAACCAAACCAAAAATAAACCAGCCAGTCTTAAATTATTTCAAGTTGCATTATTCAAACATTTAGTACTTTTATGGTTGATATTTTGTGGTAACTCAGTCTTAAAAAACTGTAGTCCTGGTCTTTCAACCAAAAGAGGACTCCATTTATTCTAGATCAGTGATCAACCTGTGAATCATGGCTACATTAATTGGTTGGACATGGCTAATATTAATTTCTACATGAGTTTACCTGCTTGTGTCTTCTTTGCCTGGGAAACTCAGTGCAGTTGAGCTGCTGTTGCTGTCATGGTGCTTCATCACCGTTTAATACTGCCAGCTGTTACACACTGCAAATTACTAAATAGAGCAAACAAAGCTGTGAAGTAGGTGGGTATGTTGAACTTATACATAGTTGGAACCAAAGCAATTCAGTGCTACAAGAGTGACAATTAGATATAAAATTATATGCACTTAGGCAATTTACTTAAATGGAAACTCTTAACGCAGCAATTTGTGAACTAGACCATTATGGATGTCTTTTTGGTTTCAATTTTAGGAAATTATTTCAAAAAATGTATTGTGTTAGGAATGTTCTTAAGAAGATAATTATTGTAAAAATTCATTCCATATAATTACATTAAGATGTGAGTGTATGAGAATAAAGCTGTGTATGCCAAAAAAAAATCTTTCTGTGTATAAAATATCTCAGAAATATTGAACAAATAAATGAAATTCAAATATTTCTTCCATAATTTTACCATCTGAGCTCAAACAAACCACTTTTGCTCATATGAAATTAGCTGTGTGAGAAATCATCTGTGGGCTAAAATGTAATTTATTTAGAAAATATCATTCAATGGAAGGTAACAAAAGCTTTAAAAGGCCACATATATAATGCTGTAGTAGTTCTTGTCAATAATGGGATTCACTATCATTTATCAATTCAGCAGCTTACAGTTTTCCTTACTAATTCAATACAAAAGAAGTAGAGATGTCTAAAAACCCAGATAGAACTATTTTGGAGAGCAGAAATACTTCATTTTGTAAGGATATTTTAATGAAAAATAAGTACCTTTTATTGCAATTTGCTACTGACTCTTCATTATTACTATAAACCGAAATTTAACAAAGTAATCAAACAACTGATTTTCTAAAAAAATTATTTTATGAGACCAGAAGAAACTAGGATTACAAGGCAATTGGAAGTTCGTCTATTTGAGGAGAGAGTTGCAATGTTCTAATAAGTACAGAAATCAAGTAAATGCAGCTTTACAGAAACATATGCATACCTATGAATCCTTGTTTATTCTAGGACAAATCACTTATTCTATAAGCGAAACGAAATCTGCATCAACACAAAATAAATATGGTTGTTTGGTTTTCTTTAGAAAAACTCTACAGTCCCAGATTGAAAACAAAACAAAATTAAACAAAATTATACAATTGAACTTTGAGGGAATACCCTCTCTACAATTGGAGATGAGTAAACACTATAAATGCACTGCTTTCAAACGGAGAATTCTTTGTTTCATGTCCTTTGTATCCACACTACAAGGAGTTGCAGATGTTAAGTGTGAAACAATCCCTGTTCAAATCTCTCTCCTTGAAAAATCAGTTCTGCAGAAAAGGTGAAGGATTTGGAAACTGGTGGAATTGATGAACTGGCTGTTCATGGCTTGGACAGGTGTACTCTTTGCTGGATAGCCAGGTCCAGAGGGTGGTGGTGAATACAGTTAAATGCAGTTGGTGGAGTTCCCCAGGGCTCAGTACTGAGGCCAGTTCTGTTCAAAACCATTTTTGACAATTTGGATGAGGGGGTGTGTCGGGGTCTCCTGGACTCTGGGCTGCCCGGTGGCCCTGAGTAGGAGCCGACAATTCCACGGCCAAGGGCCCGAAATGTCAATAGGCTGTGGCGAGCTCACCGCTTGGCAAGGGCGGAGCTGAGCGCCAGGACGGCAGGCGAAGGCGGAGGGAATAGAGGAGTCGAGGAGGGCTTCTTCCGCAGGCAAAGGGTTTATTGATGCAACGCAGGGAAAAGGCAGTGGAGACGGGGAGCGAAAAGAAGCGAAGAGAGCATGGGACACCAACTTAAGTACAGTCATGAATCTCAGGGCGGGGTTTACAATTAACCAATTAAAAGATGATATGCAACTGACAGGGGGCCAATAGCGGGATTTGGGAGGAGGGACAAACAGGATACAGCCAATGGGGAGTCGAGAACAGGAGAAGCTTCCAGAAACTAATTGAATATGTAACAACTCAACTGAATAAACATGAAGCCTTAAACCAATTAGAACGCAAACTTAACAGAACTTTCCAGATGGGGGCGGAGATGAGGCAAAAGGGTGCAGCCCAAGGTGGACGCCTACTGGGCGTTCCTGCTTGACTGGCATGCCTGCCAGGGCTGTCCTTGTGAAGTGATTGACGTGTCCTTTGCAGCTTAGGAGCTGCTCTCAATGGATTCGTCGTCCATGCCGTCATTGTCTCTGGGCGGGTATCGGACCCAAGAAATCAACTCAGGGCCAGAAGGCACCTGGGCCACCGCCACAGGGGTGGGGTACATCCTCAGTAAGTTCACAGACACCAAGCTGGGTGGGAGAGCTGTTCTACTAGAAGGTAGGAAGGCTCTGTAGAGGGATCTGGGCAGGCTGAATGGATGGGCTGAGGAGAACTGCAAGGGGTTCAACAGGTTCTGCACTTGTGTCACAACATTGCCATATATCTCTGCAGGCTCAAGGAAGGGTGGCTTCAGAGTTGCTCAGCAGAAACAGATGTGGGGTACTGTTTGACAGCCAGCTGGATATGAGCCAGCAGTGTGCCCAGGTGGCCAAGAATGCCAATGGCATCCTGGCTTGTGTCAGTGTTTGTCCCACTGTACTCAGCACTGGTGAGGCTGCATCTCAAGTATTGTGTCCAATTCTGGGCCCCTCACTTCAGAAAGGACATTGAGGGGCTGGAGCAAGTCCAGAGAAGGGCAACAATGCTGGTGAAGGGTCTGGAGTTTAAGAGCTTAAATCTTAAGAAGGGAAGCTGTGGGAGCTGGGGTTGCTTAATCAGGAGAAGTATAGGCTCAGGGAGGACCTCATCCTCAGGAGGATCTCTACAACTTCCTGAAAAGAGGTTGTGGCCAGGTGGGGGGCAGTCTCTTTTGACAAGTCTCAAGTGACAGAACAAGAGGAAAAGGCCTTAAGTTGCACCAAGTGAGGTTCAGATTAGATATTAGAAAAATAATTTCACTCAAAGAGTGGTTAGGCATTGGAATAAGTTGCCAGGGAACTGGTGGAGTCATCATCTCTGTAAGTGCTCAAGAGCTATTGCGATGTAGCACTTGGTGATATGGTTTAAGAGTGTTTATGGTGGTGTTGGGCTGATGATGATCTTGAATGTCTCTTACAACCCTGATGATTCTGTGATTCTGTGCATATATACTCATTGGATAGACGCATAGAAAGGATTGTAAGCACACCCTTACTCTTAGATTCAGATTGTTGTGCTTTGACAGTAATAAGAAAAAATTAATAGTTTAAAAAAACCCAGCAAACCTAAACCAGACCACAAAGATTAGGAAAGCATTATCAATCTCTTCTCTGTCTTATGGCTTTACAAAAAAAAGCTCCAACCATAGGTAGTGGGCTGACTGGACAATCTAATGCTGCTGTGTGATTGGTGAATTTTGGAAGCACAACAAAGCCTGTCTGTGCACAGTTAGGCATTCAGCTGGAATATAAACACAGGCTAAATTAATGTCTGGACAAAAAGAAAAATCCTGGATTAATTTTTTGGGGTGAATGCAGTTAAATCCAGTTGGTGGAGTTCCCCAGGGCTTTTGGGGGATTCTAGGGCATTGTGTGGGATCTAATGCCATGAATTCGTGCAACAGCCTCTTGCAAGAGTTTTTAACATACAGTCAGTAAGTTTGAGTGCCTCATATTTTTATATTTTGGTGTTCTTTGGGATTTAAATGGCAGCTGCTCTGGATATACTGGAGGGGAAACAAACCAAAAATCAAAGTAAGCAAAATAAGAAAAGAAGAACTCTGCCCTCCCTGAAACAAAAGAAAACAAAACATACCTCACAACTGAGTTTCATCTTTTGTCTTCGGCGAGATTCCACAAAGGTATAAGGTTCAAATCACCGTAATCAAGGGAAAAAAAGTGTTCAAAACTTGTATTCTGCACAAAACAACAGGAGAGAAAAATAACCCCTCTCCTATCAAAACAACTACTATAATAAATTTGCAAAAAACAAGAAAAAAAAGTGGTTACATTCTATAATAAAAAATTAAATGAGAATCTAAAACTTTCCTCTAAATTCTGCAATTTGCTGCCTTAACATGACTTTTCATCTACAACAAGTTCCAAATTCATACTGCTATTTCAGGGTTTTTTTGGGTTTTTTTTTTTCCTTCTTGTTTTGTTTTGTTTTTTCCCCCATTGGGACTCTATAACCTGCCATATAGTAACAGTCTTTTTTCCCTTCCCTTTTAAGTATTTTCTCAATAAATAGCAAGGAAAGTTAATCTTAAGTGTACAATTTAAATTTTTTAAGTCAGTTCCATTAGACTCTTTCAAAGGCATGATTCATAGTTTCTGAATATTTGGAACTGTTAATGCTTCAAAATTCTCCATGAGTCCTTAGCACTGCACTTTGTACTAATATACTGAATTTTGCTTCTATTCAAGTCTTTGAGGTAATCTCATTCTTCTTGGTTTACATTTCCTTCTGTATCAAACCTTCCAGATGTGTTTCACTAGAAGATTTTCTTAGTGCATCCCTTCTTTTTTTTCTTTCAGGTAAAGAAGACTGATGAAAACATTCAATTAAATTATTCCCATTTTTTTCCAAAGCTGCATGAATACCCCTTTCCCTCTGTGAACCTACAAAAGTGGACCTCTTGCAATAATTTCTTCCCAAAAATCAATCTGATTAGTCTGGAGGAAATTAGATATTGACTAAAATGCAAAAACTGCTGCTGCTGCCTCCATGAAAAGACATCACTGTCTTTGATATGTGTATGACATATTACTTATCCTCTTCCTGTGTTCAGTCAGATAACTCTTTATTCTGGATCTCAGAGACTGTTTACCGTGAGGCAGTTTAACTAAAACTGTTTTGTTAAAATATATTTTCCTCCTAAAACTTAGAATACTGAAAATAATATGCATTATTTAAATTTAATTTCTACTATTTTTCCACTAAATTTTTGGGTCCACCACATTTTTTTTCCTTTTAAACTTAATTGTATCCTGGAAAATGCCACTTTGCAGAAGCATCGTTTCTTCAATTTAAGTTTTACAGTCACCTTTTTTTTCATTTTATTGTTTCCCTTTCTCCATGGTAATTTTGTTTGTGACAGCAATAATTATATGTACATTTGAATAAAATTGAAAAACTGGGGAAAAAAGATGGGTTACCTTTGTACTTCAGTGATTCATATGAGACCTCCTTCCAACAGCCAACATACCACAAGGCAGTAATTTCTCCGTCTTTCTTCCTATCTGCTTTTAGTGAAATATTTATTAGCAACAAACGTCTCTTTCAACACAAGCGCAGAGATTCATGAAAAGTCTTGTTTTAGCCACCTGAATGCCAAAATTATGTTTTCAGTTGCAAATGATATAATATTAAGTAGAAGTGCCTTTCCTGGATTTTCTGAGTTACTTTTTCAGGTTTATGAAGATGCCACAAATAAATGAGTAGTTTTATTTTGTTAATAATAAGTAATTTCTTCTTTTGCCAGAGGAAATATGAAAGACCAAGACAAAACAAAATCTTTTCAAAAGCCATTCTTCAGGTAAAAAAATATAAAAATAAAACCAAAACCCACCTTATCTTGTTATAACCAATATAGTCATAGTACTGGATTATTTCAGATTATTATATTAATTAGTTTTAAATTTTTCACTGCTCTGATTTTCTAGCACGGCACTCAGGATGTCAACAACAATATACATGGTGTATAGTTAAACAATTCATAAAATCTATATATTCATCTCCTTTTGAAAGTTCTATTTCTCTCTGAAAACAGAGAAGACCATGTATGACAGTGACTCTGCTTCTCTGCTTTCTCTCATGTGAGCAATCCCTTAAAATGAAATCCTTACTTAAAAAAAAAAATTAAATTATACTAAAAAATAATTCTGGGTAAATTAATTTTTTTATTAAGGAAAAAAACCCTAACACATTTCCAGCTAAATTAAAAATAAAAAAACCCAAAGAGAATATACAGGCTCCTATTTACTTCTTCCTTAAGTCAGCTATAAATAAATGTTGACCATTTTATGGTTGCTGAAGAGAATAAAACAGTTCTCAACCTTCTAATCATTGTTAAACTATAAATACTATTCTCATATCATTGGGTTATCAAGCAACAAGCCACTAATATAAACGTAATTTATAATTAATGTTCTGCTGTCAAACTAAATGGAAAAGGTTTAACCCATCATTTTGCTGGTTCAGGAGTAATGTTAAACTGCAGTGCTGTCTATCATCAGGAATTTCTACTTTCCCCTGCACAGATTTTCATTGACAGAGTAAGCTTGGTGTTAATTTTTCACATTGTTTTTCCCATAGTCTTGTGTTCTAGTATTCTAGAATGGTACCCATGTTAGAGGGCAAGTTGAAAGAAAATCTTACATACAGTACGAGGTTCTCTTTTTTTTCCTTTCATATGCTTGTGGGTATAATGGTAACAGAGAGAGGATATTCACAGCAACTATTTTAGTTTGTTGCCTACGTTAAACTCTTAGTCTTCCTAAATTTTTTCCTCACACTCTTTGTGGTTAACGTAGGTAAGAAGCGCTACCAAAACAAATAGATTTAAAAAAGAGATCAAACAAAACATATGGAAAAATTAGGTTATAAGGACATGCACTGTAAGCAAGGGAGGCTATTGGGTAACAGCCATGGATGCACAGGAAACTCATGCAGGGCCAACAGCTAGAGCACTGGGAAAGGCAAGCTCAGGTTAAGCAACCACTCAGAAAATTTACCTGCAGGTATTCAGGACTTGGTTTAACTCTTTTAAAAGAGGTGAATTCTTCCTTTCTTCAGTAATCACATAAGATGTCTGCAAAAAATAGGACATTCTGTGAATATACCAAACAAATAGAATGAAAAATTGAGATCACTGTATTTTTTTGGGGGGAAAAAACAGCTGAAAATAATAAACCTCCTAGAAGTTCAGTAAGACTTGCATAATGAGATTTTCATGGTTTTGTGGAAACCCTGATGGTTTCATATAAGAAAATTTACAAACTTTTGTTAAAAAAAAAACCTGACACAGTGGTTTGGGGTTTTTTTTTTTGGTTTTTCGTTTGTTTGGAAGCTGCTTCACTGGGGATCCAATACTTCCGGTAACAACCACACAGTGTAAGAGTAATGGAAAATTCTGTAAAAAACTACAGTGTATTCACTGATAATGCTGGTGTTCTTTAAGAGTGGTATATTGAGCACTATCCAAAAGATTTTATCAATGCCTAATTAATTCATTGTTCTCTATATTGCTTAGCATATTTTTGCAATATTATCCACAAATTTCCCTAAGTTATTCAGGAATTTATAATGATGTTGTTTGAGTAATGCTCACTAAAAGTAAAATCCCATGCATTTGCATTTTCCTTATTTCCTTTTTTTTCCTTCATCTTGTTCAGGGTTTTTTTGGGGGGTGGAGTGGGGGCGGGAGGCAAGTTTATGTGATTAAATCAGTGAGCTGCATCATGTCTGCTTTCATTATATTGTGGTTTAACCCCATACAACAATGAAGACCCACACAGCTGTTCACTTGCTCTCAAAACCCAGCAGGACAAGGGAAGAGAAATGCAAGGGCAAAAGTGAGAAAACTCATGGGCCAAGATAAGAACAATTTAATAATTGCAATAAAGTAAAACCTTTTAATGAGATGGAAAGTTTAAAAGGGAGAGAAATAAAACCCAAGAAAGATAAGTGATGAAAATGAAAACAATGGCTCTGCACCAAATGACCACGGCCCAACCAGGCCCTGAGCAGCCCTTGACCCAGCCAACCTTGCCCTAACCTTTTATGCTGAGCATAAACTGCAGAGTATGGGCTCTGCTTTGGGTCACTTGGGGTCAGCTGTCCCAGCTGTGTCCCTTCCAAACTCCTTGTACACCCCTATCTGAGTGGGGTGAGAGGCAGCAAAGGCCAAAACACTGTGCAAGCACTGCAAAGCAATGACTGAAACATCCCTGAGCTATCAAGAGTGTTTCAGCACGAATCCAACCACAGCTCCATACTAGGTGCTGAGCAGAAAACTAAGTCTACCCCAGCCTAAACCAGCACATATTCTGAGACTGCAAAACTTAGCATTGTGAACACAAAACCATGAACATACTACTTAAAATTAAAAGGCTTGTAGTTTGGAGAGCATTAACTTTTGCTTATATAACAGTCCAGAAATACACTAAATATTATTGTGGATAGATGAAGCCATTTCTTACTAAAGTATGGTCATAAAACTTTGCAAAGCAGTGGAAAGCATATGGCTACACTGTGAGATAGAGTAAGTTTAACTCTATTAGTGTTTAATTTTATTTCTTTTACACAAATAGTGATATAATTCAGGAAGAAATAGGAAGTAATGCTAGACCATGAAGTGTGTATAATAAGCCAGTATTCTGCTTTTCACCACCCCTCGACAGAAAAAGTGGAATCCACAACTGCAAATTTAAAGATGAGACATCTCGATATCACTGAACTGAGATATTATGAAATCTAGTTCCAGAAAGAAAATATTTTGCAGGAATGAACTATCATCTGCAAAATCTGTTTTCATTCAACATTCCCCTTTTGAGAATGCTTTAGTAGTTTTCATGGTGTTCCTTACTTGCACATAACTGCTGACTTTGAAGTGAAAATTCAAACCCAGTGTATCACATTTCTCGTATATATATACAACTGACTTTTAGCAAAATACTTAGAGAGTTAATCTCATTATTGATGTTTATCCATGAGAAGTATGTAGTAAAGACCCAGTAGTCACCGTATAACCATAACCTTTTGAGTCAATTAAGGCTAGAGGAAGCTATTCTTCAGCTTAAAACTTCAGCTGAGAATCAGTGAGCTGGATGCCCATGCTGTAGGAAGGAAGCTGATGTATGCTGACTCTGAATCTGCTCTTAGATGTTTTAATGGATATACCATACACTGTAGGAAGAGATACATTTCAAATGTTCATGGCCTATTTTTCATACAGTATTGACTTGGGCTTTAGTGTCAATTTGTGTCTCACACTATAAGAAGCTTATGAAAAATCAGCAGATCTTGAGCTTGCCCATGACATGCTTGGAATTTTTTTTTTGCATAATTATCAGATGAATATTCTCTACCTCCAGAGAAAATTTGCTGTGATGAGAAAGATTGTTTTGTCACTGAAAGATCAATAATGTGCTTGGATTTTAGATCAGTTCTTTATTCTATTTCAAAGCAACTACATTTATATATAATGCAGAATGATGACCTTTTGCTAAGCAAATGTGAGGCTCTTATATTTTTCTCCAGAGTTTTTAAACAAATATTTGTGATNTGTTCACTTGCTCTCAAAACCCAGCAGGACAAGGGAAGAGAAATGCAAGGGCAAAAGTGAGAAAACTCATGGGCCAAGATAAGAACAATTTAATAATTGCAATAAAGTAAAACCTTTTAATGAGATGGAAAGTTTAAAAGGGAGAGAAATAAAACCCAAGAAAGATAAGTGATGAAAATGAAAACAATGGCTCTGCACCAAATGACCACGGCCCAACCAGGCCCTGAGCAGCCCTTGACCCAGCCAACCTTGCCCTAACCTTTTATGCTGAGCATAAACTGCAGAGTATGGGCTCTGCTTTGGGTCACTTGGGGTCAGCTGTCCCAGCTGTGTCCCTTCCAAACTCCTTGTACACCCCTATCTGAGTGGGGTGAGAGGCAGCAAAGGCCAAAACACTGTGCAAGCACTGCAAAGCAATGACTGAAACATCCCTGAGCTATCAAGAGTGTTTCAGCACGAATCCAACCACAGCTCCATACTAGGTGCTGAGCAGAAAACTAAGTCTACCCCAGCCTAAACCAGCACATATTCTGAGACTGCAAAACTTAGCATTGTGAACACAAAACCATGAACATACTACTTAAAATTAAAAGGCTTGTAGTTTGGAGAGCATTAACTTTTGCTTATATAACAGTCCAGAAATACACTAAATATTATTGTGGATAGATGAAGCCATTTCTTACTAAAGTATGGTCATAAAACTTTGCAAAGCAGTGGAAAGCATATGGCTACACTGTGAGATAGAGTAAGTTTAACTCTATTAGTGTTTAATTTTATTTCTTTTACACAAATAGTGATATAATTCAGGAAGAAATAGGAAGTAATGCTAGACCATGAAGTGTGTATAATAAGCCAGTATTCTGCTTTTCACCACCCCTCGACAGAAAAAGTGGAATCCACAACTGCAAATTTAAAGATGAGACATCTCGATATCACTGAACTGAGATATTATGAAATCTAGTTCCAGAAAGAAAATATTTTGCAGGAATGAACTATCATCTGCAAAATCTGTTTTCATTCAACATTCCCCTTTTGAGAATGCTTTAGTAGTTTTCATGGTGTTCCTTACTTGCACATAACTGCTGACTTTGAAGTGAAAATTCAAACCCAGTGTATCACATTTCTCGTATATATATACAACTGACTTTTAGCAAAATACTTAGAGAGTTAATCTCATTATTGATGTTTATCCATGAGAAGTATGTAGTAAAGACCCAGTAGTCACCGTATAACCATAACCTTTTGAGTCAATTAAGGCTAGAGGAAGCTATTCTTCAGCTTAAAACTTCAGCTGAGAATCAGTGAGCTGGATGCCCATGCTGTAGGAAGGAAGCTGATGTATGCTGACTCTGAATCTGCTCTTAGATGTTTTAATGGATATACCATACACTGTAGGAAGAGATACATTTCAAATGTTCATGGCCTATTTTTCATACAGTATTGACTTGGGCTTTAGTGTCAATTTGTGTCTCACACTATAAGAAGCTTATGAAAAATCAGCAGATCTTGAGCTTGCCCATGACATGCTTGGAATTTTTTTTTTGCATAATTATCAGATGAATATTCTCTACCTCCAGAGAAAATTTGCTGTGATGAGAAAGATTGTTTTGTCACTGAAAGATCAATAATGTGCTTGGATTTTAGATCAGTTCTTTATTCTATTTCAAAGCAACTACATTTATATATAATGCAGAATGATGACCTTTTGCTAAGCAAATGTGAGGCTCTTATATTTTTCTCCAGAGTTTTTAAACAAATATTTGTGATATTGGTTATTCAGATTTGCTTATTTATGTGATCTTGCCTGGGCAGTTCCGCATTTATTTTTGAGAACTGTTTGCTCTGAAATGTAGATATTTCTCTGATAAATATAGTTCTTTTAAACACATTGCACATAATAAGCATTGTTACTTAGATTGCCTCACATTTTTTTGCCCACCTAAGATAAAACAGATGTCAAAAGGGTTTTGTCTGTTTAACTTTTACCATTTAATCCTAAGATAAATATCTATAATCATAAGTCCTAGAATTTCAAAGGCAACAAACTAAAATTTATTTAAATACACACACACACACACACACACACACACACACACACATACTTTCCAATGGAAAGCACCGCTTTGAACTAAGATGTTTTAAACCATCTGCTTTCGCCTGAAAATGTAAATTTGAAAAAACAGGGGCAAAAATATCTTTTATTTTTATAAATCTATTTTTCTTTCCCCTTTTACGAACATCAAAATATTATATTCGGAATTTAATTTTTTTCAACAAATTAAATAATGGTTTATATTTTATTCTGTTGGTTTTGTTAAAATACAGGGGCAATAAACTAGTCTTTTACTGACTTGATTCAAAGAGAGTTAGCAACTCACAGTATCAAATCATTTCATTTGTAAAAGAAGCTTAAGATCATCGAGTCCAACTGCCAACCTAGCCTTACCAAGACCCCCACCAAACTATGTTCTCAAGTGCCACATCAAGATATGTCTACTTCTTTTATTTTCCTTAGTTCTCTGAAACTGCAGTCTAGAAGTCTGTATTCCTTTGAAGTATTTCTTGATTTCCATCTTTTAGAAGGATCTATGTTTTTTTGGTTTCTTAACCAAAAAATGTAAATCCTTCTAAAAGATGGGAATCAAGAAATACTTCAAAGGAATACAGACTTCTTAACCAAAAAACCTTAAAATTGACCGCCCCAATGTGATTTAGTGAAACAGAGACACCAGAAGGTGTTATCTGAAGGTCCATCTGAGTTTATATACCACCACTGGCATATTACATAAAACCATCAAAAAGTTCTAGGGAAAACAGATTATTCAGACTTTTTTGGAGTAGAGACTCGGTCTGATCTTTAGCCTAAAAATACTTTTTTTAGTATTATAAAAGTATTCTCTCAATATAAAGTCAATCTAAAAATCCATAGTACCCTTTTGACAGTGGTCAATACTTGATTTTTAGAGAAAGAAGGATGAGTAAGAACAGTATAGGATGACCTAAAGATATCAGCAAGCTTTAATTACTTCCAGAGTTTTAGCATTAATGTAGTATTTCTTTCTCCAAATTCAAATAATTAATCTTTTGGGTTTGTATGGTCCTTTTTTATAAATATGGAGGACAATTTTCATGTGACTGATTTTTTCTTTCCTTTGAAAGGCTGAAGTTGTGCCAGTCTGCTCTTCCGTGCTGAAGGATCAGGCTTGCTTTATTTATTCTGGAAGAAGATATTTGTTAGAAACATGCTTCTGTTTCAATTTGCTCATTTTGACTTTGACTGCTCTTCGAAAAATACTGTCTCTAGTCCAACAACTGTGTATCTGCCCATAATTCATGAAAGGACATAGTAAGCTCAAGCATAGACATGGTCCAGAAAGTTTCATGACAAAATGATAAAATACTGCTCACTCCAGTAGTTTTGCTTGTGAGGACTTAGATTATCAATGCTGCAATTCTCTGGAATGAGCTTATCTTCTCTTGAAATGTGATACTAGGAATTGTGTATGTGGTATTTATGTTTTTCTTGTTACAGAAAAATGTAATCCCTTTGCCATCATTGATGTTACAATCCTCAAAATACCGAGGAAAGGTTGGGAAACGTTGTATTGAACAAATAGAAAGGCTCACATGCAGAAAAAGTAAATATCTTGGAAATATTTATGTACACAAAAAATGTAAAATTGCACAAAGTGGTCTGTAAGAGCTCAATGTCTTATGTGGCAAGGTTTTGAAAGTTAGCAGGGGCTAAAGCAAGTGAGAGTGCATAAGCTTGAAGTGCCTAGTCTGATTTTGTTTGTTTGTTTGTTTGTTTGTTTGAAGAAAAACAGAAACAGGAGAGGAGGAGAGTGCTTATATCCATTTTTTCTATGGTCACATGAGTCAGCAACTCTGGCTGACTCAGCTTTTCAGTTGAGCCTTCTTAAGCTGCAGGAACATATTCTAGCTACTAGATTACTGTACTTATTCTTACTACTAGATTACAGGGACTGCAAGACAGCACTGTGACCTGTACACTAATCTAGATTTTGTATGGAACCTTGGATAATAGCAGAAATGATTTCAAAATGAGAAGCCGTGTTTTGATTCTTCTTACAAAATAGCCAAAATCTTAAATTTCATAGATACTTGTCCTGTTTCTTCCCATATGACAGTTACCCCGACTGAAAAGCAGCCTAGTCTTTACAATGGGAAATGAGAGCACCCCTCAATGCACTCTTTGGTTGAAGTATCAGCAGTATCTCCTGGGCCTTCACTGCATCAAGACAAGTGCAAACTTAAAATACCTTCTGACTTTTAGTACCTAAATGTGTTTGAACAACTGGGTCTCAGATGACTATCTTGTGCTTCAGATACCTAAGTGCATTTTTGGATCTCACTACTAATATTTATTGATTTCAACAGTACTTAAATGCTGTGGTGCTTCTGAAATTCTATTCATCTTTCTCTGTATTTTTAGAGAGCTATTGTTTTTAAAACCCATCACACAGCAAAAAAAATCTGAACCTGGATTAGCTGAATCACAGGATGGCCAATCTAATCAATGATGTAGACTTCCTCACTAATCATGCATCTTCTAATGTACATACAGTTAAATAATAGAAGTCTATTCTAGCAGCCTGAGCAACTCCATATACTTACCTTAGTACAGCCCAGTGAACCAAAATGTCAATTGATAAAAATAACTATTTCACACTATGTATACCATTTTTATTTACAGATATTTTAATTTCTTTTTGATGTATACAATTTTTCTTTTTATATTTATTTCTCCATGGAACAATTAAATTTAGTTTAGAATTTATGGAAATACAACCAGTGTCTATTCACTCAGTTTTATGTTACCACAAAGACACTGATCCTTTTAGGAAAATGTGTTTAAAAAATTCATTTAATACCTATTAGGGAAAAAACATTTTATGATTCAAAATTTATTTTTCACTGTACAGATACTAATAACAACAGCAACAACACAAGGGGATTTTTTGGTCAAAAAAAAGGTATTTTAAACATGTTGAGGCAAGAAATATTTGTCTTTTAGTTATGATGGTTACTTTGGCCAGAAACAAAATCCCAAAACCCACAGAAATCCTATAAAACTGTGTTCTTATAAAGATGATTTCAGCTACACTTCATTTCAAAAGAAGAGCAAAGAGGAAAATATTTATCCACAAAACATACAAGAACACTATTTACAGTATGTAATCTTGGAACCACTGTGTTACATTAAAGTTTAAAATGGTTGAAAAAGAACAGCAAAAGCCAAAATGGTCCAAGAAAAAAGAAAAGATTCAAAAAGTTTTATTTGCAAGCTACACACTTCCCATGGAAATTTGTATATTTCTTGCCCCTACTTTCTAATAATAAGAGAAGTAAAAGTATGAAAGTAAAGACGGAATAATGAGAGACTGAAAGAGAGAGAGAAGTGGAGAGAAGATCACCAGTCCTGGGTCCAGACCACCTGGGCTTTGTGGGGGTGCCTTTTTATAGGTAAGTTTTCCCCACCATGGGCTTAGGTTTCTCACTCTTCATGTAAATGCTTTAGCATGCTCAGTCCATTCTTCTGGACCTTTCTGGAAATAGGCTGGGGGGCTTTGAGGGTCTCTTGCTGGTCTTGTTCCCCCTCTGTGGGTCTTGCCCCCTCCTTGATCCCATTCCTGCACTTCCACTGTTCTGTGTTATGCAGTCTCCATTGACCAGAACAGGGAAGTTTGCCTCAGAAAAATGCTGCCTCACCTCCCCTTTCCAGCCACACCCTGTTCTAACTTACCCACTGGAATGGCCATCATTGTTCGAGGCAGAGCAACACACGAACTCCTCACTGTCCAGGTTTACTACAATGGCACAGAGAAGTGGTGGATGCCCCATCCGTGGAAGTGTTCAAGGCCAGGTTGGATGGGGCTCAGAGCAACCTGGTCTAGTGGGGGGTGTCTCTGCCCATGGAAGGAGGATTGAAACTCAATGATCTCTAAGGTCCCTACTTACCCAAACCGTTCTATGATTCCGTGAATGTTTTAAAAGATATTAAGGCAGATATCTTAAGTGGTTTATAAAGATTCACAAAGGAGAAAATGACTGAGATCTCAGCTGTGACATTCACATGAGACAGATTAATTATAGATTTCTTGTCAATCAGTATTATGGTATGTTCAACCATACATATAACAGTTAAACATAGCATAATAAATACCAATATAAAAATACCAATATAAAAGGGGCAGATTGAACCAAGAAGAAAATGTAGTGTTATACTGAACAAGGGGCAGCATAAGAGACAGCAGAACCTGAGTCGATACTAGCTGCATTATATTTCCCTTCCTCTACAACATAACACATATTTTTAAGGTACTGTGAGACAGTAGAAAAAGTCAAAGACTACTTAGGAATTTCCAATAATGAAGGCAAAAGTAAAGAATCATTTGACACAAATGTTCTTTTCCTGCTCTTAGTTGCTATCTAGGTCAAGTAACTAGCATGTCAGCATAAGTAGTACCTCATGTCTCATTTAACAAAGCAGATATATACAAACCAAACCACACTTTGGCTTATAACAAGGTAGAAGACCTGTATAGACACTGATGCTGTCCATTCTGCATCTTCATCTTTCATTGTTGCCTTTTTTTTTTTTTTTCAAGGTCTGGCTTGCTGCAAATATTTCTGTGAAAGGAATTAAAATATAAACAATTTTTCTCCCTGTTCATGACATAGCCTCTCAAACTGACAAAAGCTAGCAGGTTTATCTGTGGGAAAAGAACACTCTTCATAAAAATTACAATTTGTGCCTGCAGGTCAGAGGGAGCCTTTGTCTCCCTGTACAAAATACAAAGATGACACAATGACATTTATCTCCGTGGGGCTTCTCTAACAATATTTCTAATGGAGAACAATATATTATACATCTCTAACAAAACACTAAACTGACTGCAGGTCTCAGAAAATGTTTTTCTAAAAGCGTGATACATTGCACAATACACTACAGACATTGAAACTACCCACATTAAGGTTTTGTTCAATTAAATTAGAATAGATTAGATGTCACTCATGAATTTTCTTCTGCTCTTCTACAGTAATTCATTTAATTGGCCTCAGTGATCAACTCTGGGGTTTCTCATCTCCAGTGAATTTGTTCTGCCCAGGAGCAGAGTTTGCAAGAGATATATCAATTCTGAACACTTTTCTTCAGTTCACTCCAGGTTCTCAAGTAATTACATGACTAGACATGCATTTCAGCAAAAGTCACCAAAAAAACCCATCATCCAGACAATTTAAAAAATATTACTTCTTTAAAGTTTCTAATTAATTTCTACCTATTCAGCAAGGCAAGTCTTTAAATTTATTTCACATCAGATTATTTTCCATCAGGTAATGTCCACAATTAAAAGAATATAACCAGCTACAGTATTGCAGTTAGCACATGATATTTCTATTTGAAAACAGTGAATATACAGAGTTAACAGCAATAGAATATGTCGATATTGCTAAAAGTATGGATCGGTAGAACACAAGGATTGCACTGGTTTTTTGTGGGTTTTCTTTTTAAAATACTATTTAAAGCAGAGAAGGATGGGCAGTAGGAAACTGGGAGAAAAAGGGAGAAAAAGGAAGAAAATCATGCCTCTTTAAAGCTAGACCCAGAGAGGCTGAAAAAGCACAGATGGATTTATATCTCATTCCATTATATTCCTACATGACCTCTTAGACTGGTCACAAAGTAAAAATGTTAATTGCAGAACTCTTACCTGCATTTTATAGGAAGGATTAATTGAACTAAATTTTTTGTGAAAATATGAAGTCCAGGTATTTTTATGAAATAATTTTGAGACTGTTTAGGATAACAGTAAACGTGGAGCTTAATACTCAGAGACAGAAACAGTAATCAGAGCTAAGAAAGCTGCTAGGAGGGTGAAAGGAAATTTTTTAGTTGGGAGTCTCTGTTCTCAGGAAGGACTTTAGACTCTGACGTGTCAAAGGTGCAACACAGTAAGATGTAAGCAATCAAGATTTCTGGTGTGTTTTGGGATATCTTTCTGGTACAAGTATCGTGATGATGGACATGGGAGCAGGCATGTACTCTGAGCAATCTTTAATGCCCTCCTGAACTTGTTTTTGTATTCTGTACATATGCATGTTGGTTTGTTCTCTGTATGAAAATAAGTATAGGAAGTTCCCTTAAGTCTGTGAAAGAATCATATTTCTAAACTTATAACTTTCCTGTTTATAGTACAATACAATTTGTTTTATGGTTGCTGTCAACAGGAACTGAAAAGTCTCCAAATGCCACCTTATTCTAACATGGATATTGGTCAATTGGTTTAAAAGTTGGTGAAATAGGGCAAAATAATTGTTAAATATTTGAGGACTTAGGATTTCTCTTTTTATGTAGAGGCTGTTGCTTCAGTTAAAAAAAACAGACTTGGTTCATTTATTCCTGATTGAGCAATCTGCCAATGAACCAAGCTGGAGATGCACCTGCATTTTCTTAATACCCCTTAAAATTGAGGTTTCACAGCAGTCTGCAGCGAACTGTCAGCTCATTGCAGGATCAAAGCAATAAGCATTTCTCTCCTCATCTAAGCTGTTGCATTTCAGAGTTAATTTATGCCTGAACAATCCTCTAGAGACAAGCAAAGGACCATGTAGAATGGATGGAACTAGAAAGGTCCTTCTAGAAAATCCAAATATTTTTAACAGGCTGATGATATCTGGATTTAAGTTTGGATCTGTGTATCAGGAGAATACTTTGGAATTCTATTTCAAACCTAGGTCCAGTACGGATAATTTCCAAAGGGTGCAATTCTTCAGAAATAAACTGCTCCAGTGTGTACCCCATGGGGTCACAAGTCCTGTCATCAAACCTGCTCTAGCAAGGGCTTCTCTCTCCACAGAGCCACAGGTTCTCTCCGGAGCCTGCACCAGTGTGGCCTTTCCATGGAGTCACAGGCCTTTTGGGCATCCATCTGCTCCAGTATGGGGTCCTCCACAAATTGCTGGTGGATATCTGCTCCACTGTGGACTTCCATGAGCTACAGGGGGACATCTGCCTCCCCATAATCTTCATCATGGGCTGCAGGGGAACCTCTGAAACCTGAACCATCCCATTCCTCTCCCTCTTAACTCACCTTGATGTCTGCAAATTTGTTTCTCACACATTGTCACTTTTCTCTCTAGGTTACATTTGTGCAGGAGAATTTTTCCCCTCCTTAACTGTTTTATTTCAGAGGCAGTACTATCACCTCTGATGGGTTTGGCCTTGGCCAGCAGCAGGTCCATCCTGGAGCTGGCTGCCGTTGGTTCTGTAGGACATGGGGGAAGCTTCTGGCAGCTTCTCAAATAAGCCACCCCTGCAGCACCCCACATCCAAAACCCTGCTGTGGAAACCCAATAAATTCCACACTCACCTCTGTGAATTACATATTTTAGAATTATCATTAAAATACACATCCATCACACAATCTTCTCAAATTTCACAAACTTCTCTCACATAAAAAAAAAGGATTCCCCACACCAAAATCAAAATAACATCATCAGAACACTGAGTGAAAGCAGACAATTTACAATCATTCCACGCCTTGTCCCATCACTACAATACGACAACTGAAATTTCCATGATCATTTCACTCTTCATTCTCTAGCTCAATTCAGTCCATATTTTGCCCATTACCTCTCCTTTTCTTGAGTTCCTCAGGCCCTACACTGTTCACGAAAAAGAACCATAGTGGGTTGACCTTGGCTGGATGATAAAATGATCTGATGCCTGGATCATCTGCTTCCCCACCTGTTATGAATGGATGTGGGGGTTTAAATAAGTCCCTGCCTTTTGCCCAGGCCTCTGGCAGCAGGCAGTTGTGTTATTGAGGTGGCCAGCACCCCAAGACCCACTCTCATTTGCAAGTTCTTTAATAATGGCTGATTCAGCCTATTATAGAATGAATTATTTATTTACTAGACACAAAACTAACAGGCATAAGACTTAAAACAGACTGTTACTAGACAGGAACAAGACAAAATGGAATACTAGTATTATACATGCGGGATTAAAGGTACCATTAATTTTTCAACTAGCTAAGAAATAGTATAACTCAGGATCCAATGTTTCTTACCACCAAATTGTTGAAGGGGCACACATTGAAATCCTTTCCCTCAGTTTCCAGAAAAGTAACCTTGAAATTGCATCCAAGCTTTGGGGAGAAATCGTTTGCACGTTTCCAGGGAGTGTGTAAGAGACTTCTGCCTCTGTGATAAACTGTAGTACTTTTATAGTGTAAAAACAGGCCTTTTGGGCACTTGATCTTATTTCATCTTTTCCCACATCTGTTAAGCTGGCATCTCCTTTTAGCGCCAGGAGATGATACCTGTTGGGCCTTGCCTGCCTGGGTTATCTCTCCTATCTGCACCAGCCACCTGTGGTAGGGAGAGGGGTTATATGCCCTTCCACACCTCCCTCCAAAATCTTCTCCTCCTTAAGAGATTAAAATTTACTTGTAGAGGTGTTCCTAAAAAAATAAACATATATTTTTGTGAGTTTTAAGCTCAAAGTTTAGCATCAAAAGCCATCATGATATGAAGTGATAATCCAGAATAAAGTATCTTTTCTTCTATAGGTTATTAGCAAGATGTTGACAGACTGTTCTCGTATCAGCCTGCCTTATCTTGGATTGCTTACCAACTTTTCTCACCCCTCAAACTTTGTGTCAGAGGAGACATAATTTCTCATCTCGCATCCATAGTAAAGCTGACATTAAGGCACTTAACCTGACTATAACTGAGAACAGTGTGCCACAGCACATTTACAGATGCAGTCCTGTGCCAATAACCCACCTAGGTACAGCCATCCTCCTGGGTGTCTGCCTCCTGCCCTGGGCAGCTGCTGTAGGGCACCACTTCAAATAAAAATAGATTAAATACAAACTACTTACAATGAAAATTGTGCATGCCTTCCAGAGTACATTATATTAAAATTCACCTAACAACAGCTGAATCCAGATATTTCTGTTATGATAAAATAAACAATTTAATTTTGGGTTAATTGATGTTTTCCCTGTACAAAAATATCAGGTGAATCTGTGTGGCTGCCTGTATTTAGAGCTTAGTCATTATGGAAAATTTTTAAGGGTGGTAACATTGTATTGCAGCATTCTCCACACTCAATTTTATAAAAATGATAACTCTGGATAGGGTTTTATTCAAAGAGGAGAGTGGAACAAGTCTTTCTGTTTTTTATTTTTCAATGGTGGAATGACTACGCTTAAATAAGATTAGGTTTGGGGAAATTATATGTAAAAAAGTTGTTTCTCAGATATATTACTCATATTTCAGAAGAAAACCTTGATAATTTCAGAAATTATTTCAACTACTGCAAATATAGGCAACATAGGTATTTGGGCAAACTGTGAGTCTCATCTTACTGTACTTTGGTGCAAATATTTTCCAGGGAATGCAAAATTGGTTCCTATTTGTCTCACTTGATTACTGACAGCACTGAAGGCTAAACATATGCATGTATCAAATTCTTCACGTTTCAGAAAATGTCATAATTGCAATTCCAATTTTTTTCTCTACTTAAAAGAGAAAGTTGCTAATTTATTTGGTAATAAATTTATTACAATTTTATTTACAACATGATTATAATATTTGTATGCACATAGATTGGTATTGTGGAATTTAAATATTTTAAATAAAAAGCTTTTACAAATTCTAAAATGAAAACTGTAAGAAAATATGAGAAAAAATAAAAATGCATCGTTATGGACTATGATCATATTTTCAAGGAATACTTAATTTGATTTAAATGCCATTTATAGTAGGGAAAAAAATACTTTGTGGAATATGTTGAATTTTTCAGGCTATACTGTTTTAGAGGTATTTGTTAGATAATGAAGTTTATTCTTCAGATTTTTGTGTAGGATAGATATGTTCATTTTGCCTTAAGTAATACATATCTCAAAATTATATGTGAGGCATTGCCTTTCCTGAGTGTATAGCAATAGCGGTTTTTTCCCTAATTATAGAGAAGCTTAGCAGAAAAGAGGAGGGAAAAAATTCTGGGTGAGAAAAATCCGTTCAAGAACGATAGTGAAATTTAAAGCTGGGAAGACTCTACTCTTCAGTTCTTGGCACTGAGGATTTTATGCTCTGGTCAAAAGAAGTAAGATCAAAAGACAGCAGCCTATTAAGAGGAGAACCCTACAGTGAGGCAGAAGCTGTCAGCTTCTTGAGGCTGACATGGGCATACTGAGAATCAAGATTTACAATAGATGAGAATTTACTGGGTTCTCAAACACCAGTAGGCACTGGTGTATAGAGACTGAAGGGAATGCCAAACACAAGTCAGTTAATAATTGTATTTTTGCTTCAAAACCACCTCCAGCTGGTCTAAATAATTTAGTAAAACTAACCATACTTCATTTATAAGTATCTGCTCTACAGTTGCACGATCCTGTTATTTTCCAAGGCTTTCAAAGAAAAATATTCAAGACACCAGGAAAATTACACTATTTCTAACTTTAAAGTTAGCAGTCAAGGTGACTTCAAAGACTGTAAGAAGAATGATCTGCTCACAGAGAAACAAAAGTTTAAGTCAGCTACTTTGATCAGACGCAATGATGGAACTGAGCAACAAAAGCCAAAGCTGACTCAGGGACCCCTTATTCTGAAAGTTGTAGTTCAGAAATGAGAGGTCCTCAACTCAGGTACTCAACAGTAAGTGTTCTGTGGTAACAAAAAACACTTTCAAAATAATGGAAAATTTAAATTTCGGAAAGATTTTCTTCTAGATGGCAGAAATCAGGATGACAGCTTATGCGTGTACAAAGTATCTTGATCAGTACAGCATGTGATCCTCCACTTTTCTCTAAAATAGCACTTGGGGTCAGAAAAAAATCCTTCTGGGCTAGAAATGTCTAATAAAAATGCTTGTAAGATTTAGCAGGATGGTTTAACCTATATTTATATAAACAGCATGGTAAAACACAACCATTTGTTATATAAATACTCAGTACATTTCTTCCTACTCTTTGATGTTTTTTCCCCAGATTTTCCCCACCTTTTCTGCCTTAACAGCCTACATATAAATAATCTGTTTAGATATAAATTAATCAAACTTTATTCATACTTGAACGTTGGTTTTAACTACCAGAAGGAAAATTATTTTATAATAATAGAAGTTGAAATTAAGAGTCACAACAAGTTTATTCGTCATGTGCTCTACTATAGCTTCTACAAAAGGTGTGCTTCAACTGTTTTAGCTGTTTTAGCCATTTAAATTTAATTTCGGAAAAAAAACCCCAAACTCAGGTTCTTTGCCAAAGGAATCTGCTAGGTAGTGTAATGGACTTCAACAGAAAATGGTTTTCAATACAAAAGTTTCATGCTTGGGTTCATCCCACTATTTCTAGAATTTCCACTTATTTCTCAGAAACAACAGTTTATTGAAGAGGAGGAAGGTGATATTGACACTATTGAAATACATATAAGTGGTGATGGTTTTCTCTTAATGTATTCCATTAATCATTTCATGATAAATGAAGACAGTGAAAGTCAGGACAGAGTTTTCAATTATGTCTATGGTGATACACACATTCTATGCAAATGTATTTTATGTTTTGTTTTGCTTTACAAAATCTGTATAGTTTTGATATGCTGCAGTCTATTTGGAGTGTGTAATGTGTTTGATTTGTCCCTGCCTGTTGGTTCCATAATGTTAAAAAAAATGCAGCTCTAGAACTGACAGGAGAAAAATGTGTTCTTAATTTTGGACTATTCAAGTGAAGAATCGTGAATGCCTTAGAATGATAATTACAGCACACTTTTGTGAACGCAAGCAGCTGAATGCCACCTCTCTTGCATATATAATTTAGGCGGTTTAGTCAATGAATTTGCAAAGTGCACTGAAAGACCTGGAAGCAAATATATAAATGCTGTGCTCCCTTTTTCATTCCCTGTAACCTGTAAATTTGTTTTATCTGAACCTATAATTTGTCCATACCTGACTACAACAATCCCACACTTTATAAAGGAAAAATAGAGGTTTACCTCTCTTTTCATTGTATCCCTAATAAAATTCCATTATGTTTCACTTTTATAGTACCATACAGCAAAGTAGAAGTGGTCTTGGTGAAAATGACTAAATTTAGTTATTCACTCATTTAGCACAAATTGTTACTTTGGAGTGAAAAATAAGGAGGCTGCTTTTTCAACTCCTTGTTAAAATAGCATCACCATGTTGTTTGGTCCTACTTTCAGGAGAGAACTGAGTGGCTTAAAGTCTGCATTGATGCTGACAAGGTGAAGCCCTAGTTCAGGTGACCTCTGGTATAGAAATATCTCTAAACTTAGTTTTTTTAATGATTTGCCTTCAGACTGAGGGAAAAAGAATGTATCTGTAGCCTGATGACAGGGATATTCCTCCACAGGGGAAAAAGAAGTAATTATAGACTTGAATATTGTGAAATAAGCTTCCTTGCTTTTGGGAAAATATTTCAACCAGAATTTTATGTTTTGCACTTCTTTTGATTAAACAAAAATATTTGGAGTTGCTGAAAGATTTTCACAGACTAAAACAAGTATAATACAATTCAATTCTTTTGATGTAAGATATTCTCCATGGATACCACAACATCTGATAATTTTGCCTAAGTTTAGATGTGTTTCTGAAAATGTGTAGGCATCCAAATTTAGGCAGGTAGTTCATATTAGAGGCAATAATTCATTTTAGACTGTTCAAGCTGAAGTAGTTCTGGAATATAGGTTCTTTAGTGTTTTTTATGAGATCTACATACCCTGACCTTCCTAAATGCGTAAATACGTGACTTGGGTTAGTCTAAAGTAATTTAGATAGTTTTAAGCATTTAGTCTGCATCTTAAAACATTTCCACATAAGGGTTCCATGAGCTTAAGCAAGCCAGTCTTTCAGAACACAGTATAATTGCATAGGACTTAAGGAAGTGACACTCTATTTCCATAGTCTAACAGCTCATTCATTGTATACTGAGACTGTGAAGAAAAAAGGAATTTTTGCCATGATACTTGAAATTACTTTGGCAGCATTACATACTGGAAAGAAAAGTTTTGCATTCTCCTCTACTCATTAATAAAGCATTTAATACATTGTTTCACCCCAGGCATGATCATCCTCCCAGTCAAATAGTGAAAAATTTTTATTGACTTCACTTATTTTACATAAAAAATAAGGAAATATTACTGAACTCTGTAGAGTCCCAAGAGATTTATTTTTAGGGGATGACAATTATTTATGCTATTTTTATATTTTAAAACATGAAGTGCAGCGATTTTTGGATTTTGAATTTGACAGTGACAAGCATCAGTTTATTTTTAATTGCATAAAATTTAAATAAAAATCACCAAATTAAATGAGGGTGGTCGTGTGTTTCAGACACATTATTAAGGTAAGAGATATCATGCATCTGTCAAAACTTACTGTCTCAGGCAGCCAATATTTTGTAAAGCAATCTGTCAGCTTTTAAAATGCAGTGTGACTAACTTGTGTATCCTTGTATTTCTGTGCAGTGTTACAACAGCTATAGCTCAGTGGCCGCTTTGAATTTGACAACAGAGCCATTAGTGTATAACTCTGCAAAAAGCCACAGCCTGCTCTTGTTTCAGGATTACTTCAAATGGACCCTTTGAACCTTTTCTAACATCACACCATCACTGTCAGAATAGAAACTATATAGACATACTCAGTTATAGTTTTGGGACTAATTTTCTGTATTTTCCTTAAGTTGTCAAAAAAAAAAAAAATTCAAAAATCAGCAAGAGTCATCTGCAACAGTACAGAAACTAATCTAAAATTCCAATAACTTCTTGTGGCCCAAAGAAGGTCATGTACAATGACGAGATTGTAACAGTGACAATACATACAAAATAGGATTGAGATTTCTTGCTGGAGTCTTAGTTCCCACTTCTGCTATTTACTGAACTTGGAACTTTTCATGTGCATAATTTTGCAAACATGAGATGGACTTAAGATTGCATCTTTAAAATAGGAATAACTAAATGAGATGTACTAGGAGACATGACTTTTCAAAATGAGTTTTAGAATCTGTGTCCCTTGTGATAACTGAGCCCCAGCAGGATTGATGGCATTTACTCTCTTCAAAAATATATTAAGAACATATAACTAGTGCACACAATTAGCATTTGAACAGAAAATACTATTGACGACATTTCAAGGAGTAGAAATACTTCTTGGAAATTCCTGACTTGCCTCTCACAGTTATTTCTTTAGGTTCTGTATATTCCTATGAGTGAGCTACAGTCTGAATTTGCTGTGTTGTGTCTTATCCTGCTGGGTCTTTTTCATTTTGACAGGTAATGATGCTTTAGGTTTTAACCTTTAGGGATTTCTAGATGTGTCTGGATTGCATCTGTCTCTTTTTTTTCTATTCTGTGGTCCTCTTTTAATACAAAAAAACCTGATTAAATGGTTCAAGTTTAAACATACGAGAATGACCATAGTCATCTTTGTTCTTCTTAAATTAGCACTCCCAAGAAATGTGGGGTTTTTTTTGCAGGCACAGCAATTTAATCATGAATCCTAACCTGCAGATTTATAAACTCCGTCTGTTTATATATATTTCTTACGTAGTATAAAGATAAGACTGTTTGAAATGTCCACTGCTGGTTACAGAATACCAATAGGCAAAATACAATTCCTATCTGCTAATTAGAGATGTATTATATAAAAATAATACATTGATGTAAAAGTAATTTATTTTCCAGTGATAAGAACTGCCTATATCCTAATTATGCTTCACACAGAAGGTTTCCTGAAGCTGGAAATTTCAGGTACCTCCCTTTTCCACATGTTTTCAGATACTAGACTATCTTTTCCACATCAGGATTAAGTCACACTTTTTATTCACCATGAGACCTTGACTAGCACCTCAGAGGCACCTACCATTACTCCCTTTCTATGCATTCCAGCAACATGTGCAGTTTAGCTAAATCAAAGAAAATTTACAGCATCAAATGTTTTTCTTCCACAGTTAACCCAGGCACTTGTACAGCTCATTATCAGTACTAAATAAATCATTGAGGCCTTTTTTTTGACCATGAGACATGCAGTCTGTAAGCAACTCTGTAACAGAAATAATAGAATTGCAGTGGTAGTTCTCTCTGTCATCCAACAGTTCTTTCAAGAATAGGTTCAAAAAACCTTTACTAGGATCAAAGAACTCCAAATTTTCTTACATATCCTAAATACTGTAGAAATACAGACTCCTTCAAATGCAAAAAATTATGAAAACGTATATAGAGAGAATGTTATGGAGCATGTATTAATACTTACAGATTTTCTAGACATTTAATGTAACTCTGTGTAAAAGAAGGTTTCTAATTTAAATTAAACCATAAAAAATTTCAAAGGAAGAAGAATCAAAGGTTAAGTGCAAGATCCTGCACCCGGGTCAGGGCAATTGCAAGCCCAAATTCAGGCTGGGTAGAGAACAAATTGAGAGCAGATGCGAGGAGAAGGACTTGGGGGTGCTGGCTCATGAGAAGCTCAACATGACCCAGGAATGTGCGTGTGCATCTCAGAAAAACAACGTGTCCTGCTCTGCATCAAAAGCAGTGTGACCAGAAGGCTGAGGGAGGTGATTCTCCCCCTCTACTCTGTTCTTGTGAGACCCCACCTTAAATACTGCATCCGTCTCTGGGGTCCCCAACATGAAAAGGACACAGGCCTACTGAAACGAGTCCAGAGGGCCATGAAGAAGATCAGATGGCTGGAGCACATCCCCTATGAAGACAGACTGAGAGAGTTGGGGCTGTTCTGCCTGGAGAAGAGAAGGGTCCAGGGTCATCTTATTTCAACCTTCCAGTACCTAAAGGGGGCCCAAAGGAAAACTGGAGAGGGACATCTTAAAGACCGTGTAATGACAGGACAAGGGGTGATGGCTTTAAATTGAAAGAGAGCAGATTTAGATGAGATATGAGGAAAGAATTCTTTCACTGACAGGGTGGCAAGACACTGGATCAAACTGCCTGGACAAGCTGTGGATGCCTCATTCCTGGATATGCAAGGCCAGGTTGGATAGGGCATGGAGCAACCTGGTGTAGTGACAGGTGTCCCTGTCCATCCAGGGGTTTGGAAATTGATAATCTTTAAAGTCCCTTCCAGCCCAAGAAATTCTATGATTCTCTGAAATGAAATCATGCAAAAGACTAGAAAACCTCAGTTTTTCCCTGGCCAATTTACAACAGCAACAGAACAAGCTGTTTTAAATAACCACAGATTATAAAGGTTATGCTAGAGGTTAACTTGTGTCTGCCTAAAGTCAACACAAGGAAACAAATATCTTCACATCCCACAGAGCTTGATTTTAATGGTTACACAATAAAAATGAACTCTATCCTGGAGTTTTGTTTCTTTTGTGTGTTTATGAAGTTTCTACCTGCATTAGCAATGAGATGTTCATTTCATCACAATATAACCGATTGGGAAAGATGAGTCCCAACATACCAGCCACCTGAGAACTTTTATTAATTTGAATCAGTAATTCTTTGGTAATTAAGATATTTTTCTTAGACTTTAAAAATTTAATATTTATATATTGATTTCAAACACTGTTTCTATTATATTATTTTGAATATATTAAATAGTGTTAATTTTTTTTCAGTAAAGTTCTTTTAAGATTATTTATTTTCCATTTAGAGTGGGCTCTTTTAGTTCTCAGCTCATTCTATAGCTTTCAATACTATTACTGATTCTTATTCTTTTAGGATAAGCATTATGCAAGCAATATAGCACTATTCTTCAATTAGGACAAGCCTGTTCTTTTTTATAGCCCAATATCCCAAGATGGTAATATCACTCTAGCATGACAACGTCCTCCTTAAATGAAATGGCTGGTTGTTTGGATCTCCATAATTTTTTGTCATTTATATATGTCGTCTTAGTTCTTTTAAATATTCTTAGCAGCTTGAAATGTTCATCCCATGATTTTCAGGTTAAGGTCAAAGGTAAGTTGCTTGAAGATAACTCCATTAAAAAACAAAACAAAGAACCTACCACATTCCATTAATTTAGGACGGTAACGTGGTCAAAAAGAAAACACTTGTCAACACACCCTGACAACACTGGACTCTGACATGTCTAAGGAGTACATGACACATTTTTCTTCCGGTTTAACTCAAGCAACTTCTCTACTGTTACACTCCTGGTTGTCTTCTGAAAAACCATCAGACATATCCATGGGAATTAATAAATTTATTTTGAAATTAAATTAAAATTCCCCTTGTGTTTCAGCTTATTTGATAAGCTTTGTTCAAGCACATTTATTTTATTTGGCAATAAATGAATTTCAGTAAATATATATTAGCAAATATATACTGATAATAGTGGTAAATAAATATTGATTTTTTCTTCAATAAAACATAATTATTGAATCCGGTTTATACTAATGCACTGGATAATAAAATTTGAAAAAAAAGACAACAATGTGTGGGGAAAAGCCATTTCTGTTTGAGTCAGTGTTAACCATATCTCAATAAAAATGCAGCCATACATTTTTTCTTCAACTGTTTAAAAGCCACTTCAAGTTGTTATACCTATGCACAGAAATTTCTAATGATGTCAGTTTCTCCATATGCAGTATACAAAGTACTGAACAAAAGAAAAGCAATGGCAATTCAAGTTCCCTCACCTCTTTTTGTCAATGTCTGACTTCAACCCGTTCTCTGTCAGTTTTGGACCACAGTATCACAGAATCACGTCGGTTGGAAAATATCTTTAAGATCATGGAGTCCAACTGCAAAGCGTAAATCACTGCCAAGCTGTCAGTCTTTCCGTGCTTCTGTGGTGAGCTGACAATGGCTCGGTGCCAGGGGCCCACCAAAGCTGCTCCGTTAATCCCCTCCTCAACAGGACAGGGGAGAAAAAATATAATGAAAAGCTCATGGGTCCAGACAAGGACAGGGGGAAATTGCCCAACATTTACCATCATAGGCAAAAGAGACGCAGCTTAGGGAAATTAACTGAATGTATTACTAATTAAATCATAGTAAAATAATGAGAAATAAAACACCTTTGCCCCTGCTTCTTCCTAGGTTTAACTTCAGTCTCTACCTCCTCCCTCCAGCAGTGCAGGGGAACAGAGAATGGGGGCTACAGTTAGTCACATGCTGTCCCTGACTCTCCTTCCTCCTCATGGGGAGAACTACTCACACTCTTTCCCTGCTCCATCATAGGGTCTCTGCCACAAGGGAGAGTCCTCCATGAACTTCCCCAACATGAGTCCTTCCCATGGGCTGCAGTTCTTCATTAATTGCTTCAGCCTGAGTCCCTTCCTGGGGGTGCAGTCCTTCAGGAACAGGCTTCTCTGGCATGGTTTCCCTGTGGGGTTACATGCACTGCCATCAAACCTGCTTCAGCGTGGGCTCTTCTCTCCATAAGGGCCGCAGGTTCTGCCAGAAATCTGCTCCAGTGCAGACTTCCCAAGGGTCACAGGCTACTTCAGGCATCTAGCTTCTCTGACATGGGGTCCTCCATGATCTGTAGGGGGATCTCTACTCCTCCATGGAGCTCCACAGGCTTCAGGGAGACAGCCTGCCTCACCGTGGTCTTCACCACTGCTGCTGGGGAATCTGCTTTGGCACATGGAGTATCTTCTTCACCTCCTTCTGCACTGGCCTTGGTGTTCACAGAGCTGGTCTTACATATTCTCACTCCTCTCTTTCCTGGCTGCTCCTGCTCCTGCGCAGTAACTTTTCCCTTTCTTAAATTTGTTACTCCAGAGATGCTACCACTGTCAGTGATGGGCTTGGTCTTGGCCAGCTGCGGATCTGTCTTGGAGTTGGCTGGTGTAGGCTTACACATAAATGTTACTACCGTTGAACACAGCCTCAGAAACCTTTCTTGCAACAGTTCTTTTTCTGCCTGATTGTAGGGGACTTTAATTAATTTCTCACCTTCAGAAAAATTCAGAGACAAACTATTTTTGCTAGTAGCAGTGTCATTACCATTTCAGGGTAGTCTGACATGGTAAAGAGTCAGGAATTGTTTCTTAAATATAATAGTCTATTTAAAACTTCTGCTCTCTTGAGCAATAAGCCTCAGAAGCAAAGCCAAGAAGACAGTATATTCACTGGAACCTGGAGATTCACCAGGGTTCAGTTTTCTTTATTATTTTTGTGAATTACAATCAAACATGATGCATCACTACCTGAAAAAAAAAATTTGGTAAATATTGGTAAATGAAGAACTCCATGTAATTAAAATATTTTACTTGGAAAATGCTAAATATTTTCTTAAAATACTTTTTAAAAAACCCTACTTTAGAATGGTAAATTAATTTTAATGTAAATCTAATACTCTTGAAGCAATTTTAAAAATTCAAATGACACAATAAACAGAACACTGTTCCTTGTTAAACAAAGGTTTTATCCCCACCCGACTAAGAAAAACTTGAATGGTTTTAGTTCAGGCTAGCGCCTCTCACCAATTTACTTTTTTGTCTTTAGGGAACCTAAAAATTCTTTATTTCTCTCTAATAACATTTGGTTCCACTGAAAGACAACAGAAGGAAATTTAAGAGACAAAAATAAACAGACTGTGAGGATGCCTCATTTCAAGACATGAGGAAGTAGATAATAAAAAAAGTGTCCACAAATATGAAAATTGTATGAACTTCACCTTCTCCGCTCTCAAAATAAAGAAAAAAAAATCAATTTTAAGAGCAAATCTGCAGAAGTCTTATACTAATTCACTGTCTGCATACACATGATTAATGGCAGTGGTGAATAGGTTGTGAATGACAGTGCCCTGCTTAATGGAGATGAGTAGACGTACTCTGCACACTTGTGAAATAATGTGTGTTTTGCTGAGTAAGGGTTGAGACTAAATGCTCTGTGTAAAGCTGAGAGGAACAAAAAAACCAATCTGGTTAATTAATTAATTATTTTCCAGGGAACTGCTTAAATAAAAGAATATTGGTCACTACAAAATAATTCTTAATAAATTAATGTTTTAGTATCAGATGATAATGTCAAAACATTTTTTAAAATGGTATGCACACAAATGACCTAATTTATAAGTATGTTGAAGAGTTTCTGTAACAGTGTATGTAACTGAACAGCTGTGCACAAATGCAAACATGTATTTACATCTTTTAACTCAGTTCTATTTGGAGTGTAATGTGATACTGTTTGCATCACACTATAAGCAGTAAAACTGCCTCTTTCAAGAACTCATTCCCATAAAATGCCATTTACAACAGATGGAGGTAGAAATAATGCATTAAATAAGGAACAAATATTTACAGCTCTCAGTATATCATGGGCATCTATTAAAATTCAGCCTGCAGTAGGACTAGAATATATTCTTACTGATGTGACATTTCAGTGTTTGAAGAAAGCATGTCTTCTCTGCCGTTACTTGTACCATTTGGCATCATATGATGTCAATTTTTTCCAATAATAATAAAAATTACTTGTTTTCTGACATTTCAGCTGAATATAGGTTCTTAATAAGATCATAAAGCCATGGTAAAGATTTGAAAAATTCTTTAGTCCACCTTATATAAATACAGAATATTTTTTCCTAAAGTGTGTGGTTCTGTAAATAATACGGGACATTTTGCACAGATCTTTGAAGGACAGAGTTTTAAAGGTAGCAAAAAATAAGTTATGTTTTCCCTAAAAATCTATTTCAATTACTTAGGGGGACAGTCCAGACTTTGTTTTAACTTCCTTTATTTTCATCAGAGTTGACTGAACTACGAAATATGTTTCAGCAGCTAAATTATGTATTTTAGGGTAAAATTATTTTAAATGTTTTTGATTGACTCATGAAAGAGAAAAGGTTCTTGGAAACAGTCAGTATGGATCAGCTAGGGATGAATCATCAGTCTAATCAACTTCTCCAATGAAATGTCCAGATCTTCATGTGAAGAGAAAGCAATCAAAGGATCTCCCAATACCTATGCAGAGTACATTAAGAATAGGGATTCAGAATTTCCACAGTAGCGCATGACAGGAGAACTTGAAGCAATAGGTGTTAGTTGAGACAGGGGAGGCTCTATCTGAAGGTATGGAGAACTTTTCCATCATTAAGAGCTGGAAAAGGTTGTCCAAAGACATGATGAAGTCTTCATCTTTGAAAGTTTTCAAGATCTGACCGAAACAAGTGCTGAGAAACCCAGTCCAATATCGTAAATAAACCTGTTTTCAGCAGGAAGTTGGATCAACAGCCTCCTCAGGTCCCTTCCAATCTTAAACATTCTGTGATTCTAATTAGGGATAAGCAGGCGATCAACCTGAAAAGTATGTCCTGATCTGAAATAAAGTACTAATATAGGTGCACCCCATAGACATATACTGTATATATTAGTGTTGATATAGGAAATAAAGGAAATAATGCATCATAAACTCAAGTTCTTTGAAATTGTCAAAAAGCATTCAGATGAAGATAATAATGCTGCAATTGCACTCATTAATTTAAAAAAGAGATTTGGGCACTGACCTTCACCAGACTTTGATAGAAACAGATGAGAAGAGGCATGATCTCTTCATGGTCAATATACTTTGAAGGTAAGAAACAAAGATAGAAATAAGTAATTAATTATTTAATGGGAGAAGATCGACAGCATACATCTGTGCTATGGACCCTAATATAAAGGTATTATGATCTCACAGAAGAAATGGGAAAATAATTGACAAAATTCAATGCTCCTACCAAATTATTGAAGTTAATCAGTGTAATGCTGGCTTTAAGCTATAATTGGATAATGAAATAACAGGGGACATTCAGTATTAATAAAAACAACATAAAGAGTCTTTAGAAAAGCAGCTCTAATTATGCATGCATAACGATAAGTCTTAGTCATTAAAAGTCAAGAAACAAACCTTAGAAAGACTTTTGAACATGTTCTGAAATTGTCAGTGACAGCTGGAAGTGGTACTAGAATGTTGCGAAGCAAAACCCAATATACTTGTATCATTATGTTAATCTTTTATGCACCTGGATCTTCAATATTGTGATCAAGTCTAGTCTCCCTGTTTCTAAATGAACCAAAAACATACAGAACACATTGACAAAATTATCACTGAACTGGAAATCAATTTCTGAGATTCCCTGAAATGGGAATGAAAAAAAGGGAAATAATGACATATTAGGGTATAGTAAACAGATCATGCAAGACTATCAGGAACATTTATAGTCAAAATAAGCTGTAATAAAGGTCTATAAATGCCATGCATGGTATAAAAAAGCTGAATAGCAAAAGCCCACCTGTTACACATCCTAACTCAAGAAGGAGGCAGCAATCAATGTAGTAATAAAACGGTTGAAATGAAACAGTGAGAAATACTTTTTCATCTGCTAGAAGATTCCATCACAGAGTTTAGAATAGAGTGGAGGCCTCCAGTATAAGTATCTTTAAGGTCAATTAAACACATTTGAGTAAGACAGTTCCATCAAGACCTATGAAATCAGAAGGTCTTAATGGAAATATTCAGCTCTGAAAACTGCTAAACCTCTAGCTGCCAGAAGTTAGGAAGCTATTTCAAGGAAATGGTATATTCTGTATGTGAATCATCCCTATTCTTTTTCTTTAAGACTTTAAATTGCTATCTGAGGCTTCCACAACAGGTTATATTTTTTTTAATGACAAATGCCTATTTTGCTTTGTTTTGATATACCATAGAACTTCACTTCAAATCCAATATATTGATACGGGTTAAATTGCATATTTAGATTTAAACATACCTTTAATGAGGTAAAACCAACAGGACATAATTGTGTCTTTGAGTGTCTTGACTTGGAAAAATTATTATTTCTCATTTTAACTGTGACATGGGTCCTTATTTTAGAAGGTGGTAAGCATACTACCCATCTTCCAAAGACTGTTATAGATGCTGGCAAACTGAAAAACCCCCATTTTTTAGAATGCTTGAGACAATCCATACTCATGTAAATATTGTACTTAATTATTACATGAGCAAAATCACTTCTACTAAAGATAGTTTTCTTTTCTATTGCTCCCCTGCAATAACTCTCATATGAGAGAGCCTGATGATAGCTATCTGTGCTAAATGACTGATCAGTACAACGATGTTGGTGACTTTGCAGCCCTGCAGGATAGCAATCCATCTCTGTATCTAACACCTACTTAATGCACCACAGGACATTTCTAAATCTCTCTACTGACATATTTGAGGCCACCCTAGTGTTAAGCAGCAATGAAGCTGGTTTTACTGAGACAAGACTTTCTGTTCGCCTACTGGAAAACGAAATTTCAAAGAGGCATGTAAAACCTCTTTGAAGCAACTGTTGATGTTTTTCAGTACCTGCAGCGAAGATTAAATTAGCAGCCATGGGATGTGTTAGTTTTTTTCTCTGCTGGAAACAAAATACACAGATTTTTCTACAAAGAAATCTCTCAATGATTCTTGTTTGTCCTGGGAATATTTAGTAATGGATGTATTTACAAACTGACCATGTATTTCTTACTAGTGCATGCATATCTAGTATGCACAACAACCTTGACAAGATTAAAATTTTAAAATATCAACAATGTTTTATAATTACTTTCACATTAACTCCTCTATTATATGCATATTGGTGCATTGTTTGTTTTCATAAGTCCTGGGGAACCTCCTATTTCAAAGGTTTAGACAGCAGTCTTCCCAAAATCCTAAACTCAGAAGATGCCTCTTTATTCCACATGATGTACATTACTTTGGAAATATAAGTCATTCACTTACTTTCATCTTCCCAAGTAAATGTCAATGTTTACCTGTTAATAGTTTGATAATTTTCTCTTATTTTCTGTTCATTAATTTCCTTTCGGCTCTTTTTCTTTATTAACTCCTTCCTTGTTGAGAAGGTGTCAGCAGCATTTAGAAACATTCCAAATAAAACACACACGTTAAAGTGTATAATGGCTGTAAATCACATATAACCTACCAAAAAAAAAAACCCCATAATCTTCCAGAATCATGTAGTCGTGTTCCTGTGTCTTCCTAGTAGTCTCTTTGTCCTCTCCTGTTTTAAAATCTGCGCTTTTTCATGTACCTATTTCAAAAGGTGCAATGTTTTTTTGGCATCATACAGTTTTCTGACTACAATGGGATTATAAGCCTAAATTAGGTGGTATTTGAAATAATAGTAAATTGGAAGGTTGTTAGTAGGCAGAATAAAGGAGGCAGAAATACGCTTAGTTATTTGAGCAAGAAAATTTTTCTTTACTTATCAGAAAGTGTCACACAATGAATGTAGATAAATATAATTATTTTGATGGTTAATAGTAAATATGGAAACATAGAAGACATAAATGTATTAAATATTGAGTTTCATAGCAAATAGAAATGAGTGACGTATCCTAAAACTAGAGGTGTACAAAATAAAAGTCAGGCAACACACAAAATAAGAAAAGAGATTTATGGTCTTAAAAAAGGGGGGGGGGGGGGGAAGAGGGGCGGGGGGGGCCATA
>VZRS01014026.1:123617-137587 GCA_013398055.1 Ifrita kowaldi
GGGGGGGGGGGGGGGGGAAGCAGGGCAGGGAGGAGCATTTCAGACAAAAAAAGAGAGATTTGGGAATACAGAATAGTGACACAAAGGGAAAAGATAAACATTAACTTGCTTGACCAAGGCTGGAGTGCCTGTCTCTGAGAAAAGCAAGACCATAAATTTGACAGAAGGCTCAGAAAGTTGAAAGATGTAAAACAGATAAAATGAGCCTTACCTGTGGAAAGGTAGGAAGTGCCAAGATGAAAATGGTCATACTCAGTCCAAAGAAGAGTTCTATGATACCTACAGCTCCATGTTCCAGAGAGAAAATAGTAAATACCATGGACAATGGAATTGGGAATGACGTATCAAATACAAAAATGACACTTAAAAGTAGGAAAATGTTATCAGAAGGAAAGGAAATTTATGTTCTCACATGTAGTAGGAAGAAATAATTTTAAAAAAAACCTACTAGGAAAAGCAGTATAAAAATGTAAATGCCACCAGTATCTCACAGGCTACAGCAACAGTTCCCGCTAGAAACACCTGAGAGATTACAGCAAAATTGAATAACCAGTCCATTTGACTGGAATGGAAGTTAATATTTGCGGATAACAGACAGCTATATATAACGCTGAATAAAACATACTGATAATTAAGGCTAAGTCATCATTTATTCTTTAGAAGTGTTCTGGATTGTTGTCTTGAAAGAACAGAATCTTGGCTGCAGTTTAGTGATGAAAATTTCAACAGATTTATAAAGATTTAGCAAATAAATGTCAGCCATTTAGGAAATTTCATCAGCCAATAACTCAGTGGAAAAGAATTGTGTTAAAAAGAAATGGTTGTGAATATATTGAAGAATATGGGGGTAAGTAGTGTTACTTAACACAAGGATAATGAGAGACGTGAAATATGTCTTGAGGGAAAACTGAATGAAATGCAGGATGATAAGTTTACAAAACATAGATGATAGAAAAAAAAATAGTTTTTCAACAATATTAGTGAATATTAATTTCATTCAAAGGAAATATCTAATTTATCTGCAATTTGAAAAAAATACTAAATTTGCAATCATTAATGAAATTCTTAGCTGGACTATGTCAGATAAATATAACTAGATTATCTAATTAAAGAACTGGCTATACAAATATGTAAGAATAAATTTTCATGTTAAAACTGCTGTGTTTAATGATATTACTGAGTGTTTCAAATCTTTAAGTTAGTAAGTATGTATAAGCACTTATATATAAATATTTAGCTACTGTCCCATTGACAATGGTTAAAGTTACTCAAGGAGTTGCACTCATCTAATAGAGATCGTATATCTAAAATGTTTACACATGTAAATACACTCACACTTTTTAAGGCATTTGTTGTCAATTGCCATTCCTTTCAATCAATGTTTATTATAATAAAAAGAGATAGAACTAGATTTTCAGATAAAACACTTCCATCTGCTTCTGCATCTTCTCCAGTATATAACCTCGTGACTAATCTCTCAAAAACTTAATTCTTAAATAAAGTTAATATTTCTCTCTCCTGTTCTGCAGGTCAAATGAGGTCACTTTGTGCAGCCTAATTTAAAATTTGATCATGAGAGTTTAGGAAACTCTCACCAACTCCATATTTATCCTGGAAAATATGAAAGTGCATTAGTAATGCCAATATAATGAGGAGGAAAGAGAGAAAAAGATAATGTGAAAGACATGGGAAAAAACCAGATAGTCCAAACTATGTATTTTCCCTACAAATCATCTTGGTTTCTGCTAAGTAAACCAGTGAGTCACACTGACAATCTTTTCAGTGTCTTGAAATGAACAGGTTTTTAAATTCTAATGTGTCTTATATGTTAACACTGAATGCAGTCTAAAATGTGTTTGTGAAGGGGACAAAAAAAACCCCATGAAAGGCAGATGAGAACATATACACACAAAACTTTTCCATATTATTCTTTGTTCTTTGATTTTGTTTCTCCACTTAGACTTATTTTTCCTTTTTTTTTTTTTTCCCCCTGTTATCTTAGCCACTGGACTTGACGTGTTCAGTGTAAAGCCAACATCCACATCCTGAGCTGATACAAGTAAATTTTTGATCCTGGGCATGAGTATTCAAATAATTCCATTTGCATTACTTTTCCTTTATTAGCTGTGATTTTTCTCCATGGTCCTTATTGATCTCTATCTTCTCAGTTGTTCGTCTTATCAACGCCTTTTTTTTTTTTGTTTTCAGTATGACTGTTTCTGCCTTTTCCAGCTCATCAGCAAATACAACACTGCATAATACTGGTTTTTTTGCTCTAAGCCATAGCCATCTTCTTCCCACTGAGAACAAAATAATTATTTTCATGGGGTTTTTTGTTTCATTTTAGCCAGTTTTTGATTTATGACATTTGCTTTTTGCATAGCAATAATTTAACTCCGGAATCATACAGAATTACAGGATAAACTAGATTGGAAAAGACCTTTGAGATCACCGAGTCCAACCTGAGAAACAGCTATTTGTGAAGATTTTGCTAAAAATATATGAAAAATAACTGAGAATGTTGCATCATCTAGTTCTCTGCTATTCAGTATTATCTGCAATGCTGGCAATTTTATTTTTGGTAAGGAACAAAGAGAAACAGAAACTAAGCTTAAGAACAAGAAGGATACAAAGTTTAATGTCTATAAATGCATAGTAAAATCAGACACTTAGGAAGAAAGAAAAGGCAGCATTAGAAGCAGAGATTCAACATATTATATTCAAATTATATTATATTATATTATATTATATTATATTATATTATATTATATTATATTATATTACATTCAATGGAAGCACTGAAGTTAAGAATTCTTGCTTTTGTGTGTTAGCTCCACCCATTGATGATTCATTACCATAAATTTAATGGAAAGAAGTACATTTTCTTTCAAATTGCTTGCAAATCATTATTTCTACCTGTCTAAGAGTTTGCTCTCTCTTTAAAGCAATGCCTTAACCATCTGTTATTTGACTATATATATATTTAGCTATTTTTTTTTTCTTGTTAAGAAGCTAATGGAGAATAGACTGGAACCCATGAACCTGAAAATTGTATTTTAAAGTATTCTGGATTTACATACTATTAAAATTTGTTTGTAAATCTTTCTCCAACTTTTAAGCTGTTGTCGCACCTTGTCAGAGATATGGTTACTTAGTGCTAGGAGACCTCTATTGTCTATAGCTGGTGATCCACATTAGCTTGGCTCCAGTAGTCCATTAAACATTTTAAAAATATTCTCTGGCACGTAGGACAGTTGACAAGAACGAGTTATCATCACATGTTCATAAACTCTTTCATCTCACAAAACAGAATGACTTCATTCAAATTTTCTATCAGGCTGCTGAGAATAAGTCCTGGATCTCCCTATCTGTTGAATTCTGCCCAGCAGTTCTTGGAGAGACTAGTTGGAATGTGACAAACTCAAAACACACTCTAACATTTCTACTATAGGTGATCACATCCCATTGCCTAAGCATATTCACATGGTGTTTAGTTTAATTAAAACAAAGCCTCATTATATCATAATTTAGCTCAGAATGTTGACTGATGGACACATTAAGTTTCATTTTTAATGTTACTTCGTCCATTGTCCCACTTCTTTCCCCTACTTGCACTTAGCTTTCAAAAAGTAAGTTTTCCAATTTTTCACTATTTCTCTTAGGATTCCCGTATTTTGCCTCATTTAATGTTCCTGTAAGACTGTAATATCTATCAACACTTGTATTTTCATTGACACAGAAAACAACTTTATATCTAAATTTTTCATGTTCCAGTGATATTTTTACACTTCACTAAAACCATGTCTGTGGTTTTTTTGTTTGTGGGGGTTTTTTTTCCTTTTTATGAAAACTTACCAGTTTTCAGGTATCACAGCTGACTCTCGCTTATGCCCTGTACATACACACTGTTCACACATGTCCACAAGTGGAAACAATGATTCATAAGTCACCATTCTTCTGGCTTGGTTATATGGCATGGTGCACTACAGTAAATTTAACATTTAATATTTAAATTTTGTGATAAGCTGTGTCACTATAATCACGGAAAATCTACTGATACCGTGTTTATTGATGTGTCAGAATACTTGGTTTGGTTGATTTCATGAGAAATTAAGAATTTAGGAGTTTGTGATCAAGTGGTAAATTGGTTTTCTAGTTCCTTAATTTTCAGAAAACAAGTGGTGACGCTTCAAGGTACCTTATTGTAAACTTTTTATGTTAGCTGCCAGGGCCTTACCAGAACCCCAGTCTGTTTTACATGGCATTCTAAATGACCTGTCAGCAGTGCCTGCATTCAGACAGTTATTCACTTACATAGAGTATTCATCTGACTACAGTTCATTGTCATAGGAAAATTAGCAATGATAACATAGTTATGATTCATACAAAAACTTCTTTAAAATAAACTATTTTTAAGGCTGCCAGACTGGGGATAGGGCAGGGGTTCTCTATAGGAGTGGCAGGAGAGAAACTTTCATCCAGGAAGCAGGATAGGCTGGCGAGAACCAGAGGCAGCCTCAACCCTGGGCTTTTGGCACCTCCATGGGTCCAGGGATGTGCCAAGGCCAGGCCAGGGCAACTGGTCACAGGTCAGGCCCACATATAGCAAACAGGTAGTTTACAAGATTTCCTGTAACAGTTTTGACAGTGGATCATATAGAAATACATGAAAAATATCATTTGAGAAATTAAATTTTGCATTTTTTTCATCAGCAAATGATTATTAAAAGGAGCTACTGAAAAAAATATTTAAGTCTTCAATAAAAAAATATTACTTACTGATATTTGATCATATGTAAGTATATACATTAAGATAGATTCAAATATTAAGAAAGGTTAGCACTAAAAAGTCAGGTAATTAAATTATGCACTTGATAACTGCACACAATATTTAAAATAAACAAAATAAAATCTTTTTAAAAAATAAAACCAGGAAAAAACCCAACAAAACCCGAATGTAAAACAAACCAACAGTTGATTAAATCCAAAAAGAATTTTTTTCTTCCATTAATTAACTTTCTTCAGTAACATACATTAGCAGCATTAGCTCCAGTTATGTCTCAACTCATACACAAATTTTAAAATTGTCAGGGAAGAGATCAAATCTCCTTAAATTTTTATGATTACCCCACTCATCAGCTTGTGATACTACTGTTACACTAGTACTAACAGTGTCAGCAGTGTCCTATATGTCCTCTGAATCAGTAGCTTTAAGATTGATCACTGGGTTGGTTTTCCTGCATTCTACATGGAAATTACCGTGTTTCCTTGACATGAATCTTAGGCATTGAAGCTGATGGAACTTTCTGTATGCCCAAAATTAAATATGTCCTTAAGCATTGTGTTAAAAGAGGTGTTAGTGGACTCGAGAAGAAACCTGTGCTCAAGGCTCCTAATTGTCTGGGGTATTTTTAGTGGCTGTCCTTCCAAATGATAGATAAATAATTTTTTCAGTCAATGTACAGCAAGTCTGTAGACCAAGAAATAAGGCAGAATGTTTTAATATATCATCCTCAGAAAATATTATAGGGAGAATAAAATATGCAATATTATTCTTCAAATCACTGTAAAATATAGATTTAGGAAACATAGAACAAATTTTATGAATGATAATAACTTTCTTTTATTTGTGTATACTTACTTAAGGACCTAATCTTAAATATACTAAAGCAGATGAGTACTACTTCATTATTTCTAAGCTGAGTGTTTAATTACTTAAAGTTAATAGTGCACTTGGAATAAATTTAACATTTCACAAGAAAAAAAGAATACAGTAGACCAGATGTAAAAAAAAAAAAAAAAAAAAAGAAACCAAAAGAAAAAAAAAAAAAAAAAAAAGGAATGCTTTAGCTAGAAAAGTTACAGAGGAGGTGACATATATGACAAAACATCTGGAACAGCCTCCATAATGAAGGCAGTGAAATCACAGAATGGCAGAAATATTTGTTGGATGACACTTGTGGACGTTACGTAGCCCAGCATTCTACTAAAAATAGTGTTATTGCCAGTTCTAGATCAGGACAACCTTTGTTTAGAAAAATCCTGAGAATTTCAGGGATAGAAATTCCATGGTCTGTTTTGGTAGCCTTCTTTTGGACAGTTTTTGTGCTGCCTTACCCTGCCACAAGAATACGGAGGAAAAGTCTCAAATTTCCAAGCCACGAACTGTAACACTGCAACAATGGGCAACAATCTGCTGCTACAGAGGAATTTAGTTCCATTATTTCTGCAACTCAGAGAATCAAGTAACTGTGAACTGCTTCTTTGTGTGTCTTTTCACCCTAGAAATGGTGAGGACCCTCTCAGCCATGAACTCTGACTGGCAAGGTCCCTGTCGTGATGGATGTATTATTGTGCTTGACTTCCAGCAGCCTCTTGCTTAGAGAACAGCTGGCCTTATTGCATACTGGCTTGTTTTTTAATTTAGCCAATCCTTTTCTGCTAAGCTCTTACTCAATCAGCCCCTTTCCAGACTGTTTTAATCTATATGGCTGTTCTTTATAAGCCTCATAAAGCTTCTGTTGACCAATACGAACACCAAGGATGCTCCACTTGTTATCATCTACCAGACATCAAGACATAAACCATCACCCTTTGAAAATGATTGACTACCTAGTCTTAAATCCATCTAACAGTCCATACTTTCAGTGTATATTTCCACTGTGGATTTTCTAGAATAATATTCTTCAGCATGGAAGACATAACTGGAGATGAACATGATAGAGGTCTTTAAAATAAAGACTGACATGGAGAAAATGAATAGATGATTTTTCACTGGGTCAGCTGAAAGGTGCAGGCAAATTCGAAACAAAGATGAGAAACAGCTTCTTGTTAGATAGAACAGAGGATATTCACAGCAGCGCACCAAAATTTAAAAAATCCCCACTGGAATAAATAAATAAAAAATATTTAACTATGCAAAATTCATCAAAATAAGACCTATCATTTCTACTCTGAAGAGTGCTTGTACTACAAACCACCGTAAAATTGAAAAATGTATCAGAAAAGAATGACCAATCCAATTCTTATACTCTTGACATGTGCTATTGACCATTCCAGGGTGAGTGAGAAGGATGATTCTTCTAGCACTCAATGCCATTCATGTCTGATAAAGACATTAGGTATAGTAAGAAAAAGTAAACATTTTTCCTTACAGGAATGGAGCCTCACCATGTATTACTCCCTATTATTAACTGAAGTAAGGGAGGTTATATTAAATATTATAGCCTATTTTAAAAATATGTATCTACTTAAATACAATTTCATACTATGCTCTGACAGCTAAAAATATTTTTCATACTCTTCCATCTGGATCATGTGCTCATAATAAAAAATCCAGTGAAATTATCAACACAGATTATTTGCTGCTGCGTGGACTAAAGTGGTTGAGGGAAGATAAATATGTGAAACATGATTTTGAAGCTTAGTTTCTTTTACCCTTTCCATCATTTAATGACTAGAATTTCATCAGGAAAGACAAAGATGAGATTTTCTTTGCAAACAAGAACTAACTTGCTAGAAGTTGTTATTTTAAGTGTAGCCTGTTGTTAGGGTAACTAAAGTTCTAAAAATACTTTAAATAAAAAGGACATCACCTAAGAGCTACTCAAGTAGTCATAGCAACAGTGTTTTTTAGAATAAAAGCAGTTCATAGAGGGTTCTTTCCTCCTGACCTGAAGCTTTACAATAATAAAAAGCCAACTTCTTTTTATAAAATACATTTGTTTATCCGAAGTCAGATAAAATCCAAATTAATAATATGCTGAAGTATCCCAAAGAATTGTATGTATATACAGGCCACTAATGAACTTAAGCACACCTTAAAATTTATATCACTCTTTTCTGTAATTCTAGAAAGCATGTTCCTACTGTAGTTTTACAGGGGCTCATACCAAAAAACCACTTTCTCACCTTTAGTGTCCTATAATAGATCCATATTTTATTTAAGCATTCACATGCATTCTATATTTGTCAGATAATTTTCTCCATTGTTTTATTTCAAAAATAGGTCCTAATGAAATTTTACTCTCTTGTGAGTAGTAAAGACATGTATTCCTATGTTGAAGAAATGTTCTATTAAAACCTAACATGCAATTTTACTATGTGCTGTGATTACTTAAAAGCAGCCTTTTTTTACTAACCCTAACTATATTGATCTTAAGGATAAATTTGTTATTTAAAAGTCTGAATTTAGGTAGTTTTTTAAAATTTGCCTTCTTAAAAAAGAATCAGTAGTACTTTTGATTGTTGCTACTAACCAACATAGCTAAGAGAATGAGAAGAGTATTAATCCTTCTTGCACTTCATTGACAGAGTTGTTAAATACAGGTCTTATTTAAAGCTTAATGAAGTCAGCATAAAGACATATTGTTTCTAATAACCTTTGAATCAGGCTTAAAATTTATTTAGTTTCAGGTGTACCACCAAAACGAAGGTTGTAAAATTATGGAGTTATCACCAAGGACATAATACGAATGTAATGGAATTTAATCTGTAACCAAGGGCCTAATTTGGCATGCAAATTCTTATAAGCAGTGATGACAGATACAAAAATAAGAACACAGCTTGAGCCCAACAGCTCAGGTTGTATTTTCAGGAGTGAAATTAGAAATAAATAAATTGACATTGTAAATATGCACATTTGATATCAAGAGGCATCAAGCATAGAAATCATGAGATAGTGACTCTTTAGACCAAAGATGTAGTAAAAGTTCCTTACCATTTCAGAGCAGAATAATGCCTCTTCTAAGTCAATAAAATTCTAATACAAAAGAAATACTATCCATATTTGGATAAAACAAGAATTTTGTATTCAAAAGTCTCATTTCTGCAGGGACAATGTTTTAAGCTTCTGAGAATTTTAAATATAAGCAGCATTCATGAGGAATTTAGTGTAGGGTGAACATATATGTGGCTTCTTCATTGCCTCCCACAAAAATTTTTGTCCCATACCTCAACAACTTATCAAAATATTTTTATCACCCCTTACATGGTTAATATCTTAAAACATGCTTATGGAACCACCTCAGAGAAGTTAAATGGATGATATGTACGGTATACTATATGGAAATAGGCAAAAAATAGCATTATAAAACCATAATCATTATTAAAATACAACAGAAAACTCAGCTTCGTGAAAAAGCTACAGATAAAAAAAGTTTAGGCGGAAGGAAGCAAATAGTAAGAGTCAAAACAAATGGAATAAGAGAGAGAACAGTCTACTTTTCCATTGTGGATGAATATATTACTAACAGTAAATCTAATCAGAAATACAGGCTGAAAAATCACAGTTTTCCATAAATTCTAGTTAGGAATTGTGAAAGTAATTCAAATTTGTCAGAGAATTTTCTTTCTCAATAGCATTCTTATGGTGGTTCAGACATTTCCTGTTGTTACCTTTCTCAAAAGGCTGCTGCCAAGGTTTGCAAGCGTCAGGACGTGTCTGTACTACTTACTCTGTTAAGTAAAGAAAACTCTTAAAGATTAAATTTTGTGAAAATATCATAGGTTTCAGGCTGACAGCACTCTACCAAAGGCTTCCACTGAAAAACTAAGGAGTAGAAATTGATGTTACAAGTCCATTTTGGAAGCAGCAGAGTTTAAGGCTTATTAACCAGTTCATTCTGAAATGATAAGTCAATGCTCACATCTGGTTTTCCAAAACAGAATAATCCTTACAGTCTTCCATAGGTTCACTATTACTAGAGTACCTCTTCAGTCTCCTTTGCAAAATGCTTTCATGAGGCTACCAAACCAGGGAGGCTGAGAGACCGAGGAATGAGTTTTCTCATCTCTTGCGCATAAGAAATTTGCTTATTTTGTGCTGGATTGAGCACAGAATAGGCAAACACAATCCTGCCTAATGGAATGATTAAGTGTTTAAAATGATGTTTTAATTCAATCAATTAAAAGCATAAACAGCATGAGTTTGATTGAATCAGTTTAAAGAATTACACAGAAGTCAATGTAGCTGTCAGCAGGGGTGAAAAATTCATGTATCACCTACACACAGCTTGAATTCTGCATTTCTCAATTAGATGTTACAAACAACCTACTCTAACACAGAATAGCTCTTCAGTGAGAAAAAAAACCATAGCAAAGCTTTCAGAACATGTGCAGTTAATTAAAATTTAGGCACTCAGCAACCACTGTCAAACATTTAATAAATATGACAGCTTGATTAGTCTTTATTTGTTCTGTGTCTTCCACAGACAAGTGATGCTTGATAGATTTAAGATTAAAATACGATTTTAAGGGGGAAAAAACTTTCAGTATTAAATAAAACATCAGTCTTTTAGGAATATGTCATTTTTATATTCAGTAGGTGCATTCTTAAAACACAATACATTAGAAGACAACATGAATATTTAACCACTATTAATTGTACAAAGTACTTAAGATGTAGCAACATGAAAGAAAACAAAAACATCCAATTGCAATTGTAGTATAAAATTGCTTTTATCCTACACTACACTCATTTATATGGTAATTTAATTATGTTAATGTTAGAGCAAGATTTTCCAGAAGTGCTCAGTTTTGGCCTAATTAAGTATTTACTTCAATGACAAAACTCATTGGCTCTAAGATAATTTCGATTAGAAGGAAATATGGGGGGCAAACTGCTTTTGAAAAGATGTGTCCCAAAAATAAACACAAATATATTACCATCAAAATTCTTATCTGAATATATGATTTTAAATCCCTTCATAATTACGTAAAGACAATCTGACTATTAAACTGATGTAGTTCCTTCCATTTCTATACTTTAGTTCACATGCCTCTGCTTAGCAATTTTGTCCTATTAACTGTAGGTTTCATTGTAATCAATATATGATATTTCATTTTATCTATATTTTTCAGTATAACTTTTTCAGATTAATAATTTTTCTTTAAAATCTTATCATATTAATTTCTTCACAGGAGAACTTTGCTATGATAAGAAGTTAAAATAATATAATTTTTAAGAATAATATAAAGAAATATACACATGGAAGGGAATAACACATTTAAAATTATTATAGTTTCCTTTGATTCTTCTCACCTCGTGCTTAGTGTTATCAGCTTGGCTCCAACAGTCCATCAAGTTTTAGAAGAAAAGAAAGACTGTTTATCGGACTGATAGTTTTCACATTATTCCAACACTAATGAATACTTTGAAGTGAGATTTTGCTGGTATTTTAAAAATTATATTTAGTTCTTCATCTGCAAAATGGGTTGAAGTATTAAACTTTTTCATCTAGTATAAAATACAGAATAAAAAAAAAAATCAAAGTATCTTCTATGCCAGCACAAGAGTTTTGCAAGCAAGGAATTGGTGAGAGTAGGTTTAGGTTAGATGTTAGAAAGAAGTTCTTTACTGTGAGGGTGGTGAGGCACAGGCTCCCCAGAGAAGGTGTGGATGCCTCATCCCTGGAAGTGTTCAAGGCCAGGTTGGATGGGGCTATGAGGAACCTGGTCTAGTGGAAGGTGGCCCTGCCCATGGCAGGGGGCTTGGAACAAGATTATGTTAATGGTTGCTTCAATCCAAATCATTCTATGATTCCATGAATTAAAAACACATAATTCAAAAGACCTTGCCAGAGAAGATGTTTGTGAGAGACTGAAATGTTAAAGATTAATGGCTCACACAATTGGCCATTTGCAAAAGCAGCAGGTGCTTCACTGAGGCCAGGTTTGCACAAACACACCCAAAAAAGGGGAGGAGGAGAGCTTTTTGCAAGGAGAGATTTTGTGTGGTAGCAAAACCTCTGATCCACATAAGGCAGAATGGGTACACACCCACCCCTGGAAAATACAAGCTGTTTTTTGAGCCAGATGAGGGAGAAGGCCATAAGAAGCAGATCCTGTGGAGGAATGAAAGTGCTTTTTGTCATGCCAGTGTCCTCCTTACACAAGTGACTCAGTTGTAAAACTTCCCCCAGGGAATGTATTGGGGTATTCATATTCACACAGGACATTCACATGGAGGCCTGAAGGTATTCATTCCTTCTGATAGGACACAACTGGCTCAATTACACTGACGTGAGAGGCAGCTGTCATATATTAGAAGGTGTCACAAACCATCAAAGACCCCCAAAATACCTCCTGACTCATTTCTGGGGCCTTCCACCTGAGGACTGTGTATGATCCCCAGTGTAGCAATAGATCCCCAGTGTTGCAATAAACAGTGTAAAACCCCCTCCTCAAGAGGAAGTATAAGGGTATTCTAACCAAACCCAGATGTATATTAACCCATTGAACTTTATGTTTCAAGGACTTCCCCCATTCTAGCAGATCAAGACTGTGACCATCACTTCGACCAACAGACATCGATATAGCAGCAATCAAGTCCTGTCACTGAATCCACACTGAGTGGCATCTTTCCACGATCTACTCCTTTAGTTTCTTTTTCTTTCTCTTCCTTATACATTTTCTTAAGTGTTATTTTTAAGCTTTCGTATTGCTATATTACTAGAGATAATACCCAAAAATGGCTACATAGCTGTTTTCCATTGCAACCAAATTGTTCTAAAATAAACCCTACATGTGTCTGTTTAGAAACACCAATCATTCAGTGTCATTTCACTGTAATCTGCCTCAAGGGCTCGACTAACAAACCTGAGTTGCCCTTGTCTTCAGGGGTCATAACAGTGCTCTTAAATATGATGGAACCCTATAAATCCATTGGATACCATATTACCTGAAAATAAGCTATTGGACAGCATACCATGCCCAAAATTTGCCTCAACCACTAATGAGATTATGTTTTTGAGAGAAAAGGATCATACAAAGAGTCTCATATTGTATGAATACTAATTCACAAGTCAGGTCACATTACAAGAGCAGTAAATGTTACTGCGTATGCAATATTAAAGGAAACAAGTGTAGTAAAATACTTTGTGAGCTTCAGATAGCTTTATAGCTTTAAATACAGTAAATATAGTCAGTCACGTAGCAATAACTAGAAGCTATACTGGCAAAAACTTTAGAAAAGTTAATTGTTCATACTTTTTATTAGTGGGAGTCTACAGGAACCAATTTCAGATTAAAAAAAAAGGAATCTCTTACTTTATTATGTCTTTGCTATCCCAGGAATAACAATTTTTTGCACACTACCAATCATTGTAATAGCACTAAAAGAAGAAATTTCACAAGTTGCCTCAGCTCGCAAGTTTCTTTTTGCGTTCCTCTTTTTGTTCCTAGCATATTCTACCTTTGCATCTTTCTCCAATATTACATCAGACTGTTGAGTCCTACACCAGTATCCTGTTCTAATTGTTGTGCCTGATGATGAAACTTAATGACTTGATCATCCTGCCAAAGGATGGAATCTTACCGCATCCTACCAAACAAGATTCAGTGATTTCATATATTTAATAAATGCTAAAATGACGTAATTTCTAGGCCCAGCCTACCGAAATACAGACATCACATCCTGTGCTCCAGTTCAGTACAGCTACCTCCATGTTTGTATAAGATCTAAATGCACTGAACCTGACCTGGTCTTGTTACCTTAACATAAGACTCTTAGTACTTTGAAATTGTCTTACTAAATGCAGTTTCTTTCTGATACAAAGTTCTGCTTATGCTTTGAATATAATTTATATTTAAATTTTACCTTCTACATTGTACCTGATGCTAACCCAAGCAAAAGTTGAAACAGACGTGGAGCCTTTTTTTTAGTAATTCTATCTATTTGATTTTTTCTCCTTCTCTGCTGCAGTCTCGCCTGACCCCTGGGCTGCCCGGTGGCCTGGCCAGGAGACAGCACTTGCGACCAAGGTGCAAGATTGACAAAAGTCTAAAGTCCCTTTATGAAAGGCTCACCGCCGTGTTATGGGTCGAGCTGGGGCAGATGAAAAGAGAGGCGAGGCGACGAAGACAAAGACACCGGAGAGGTCCTCTTGGGTGGAGAAACGGGAACAGGTTTATTGCAACATAGGTGTCGGGGTCCCAAAGAGGTGCAGGGAACTTAGGGCGTGGGGTTTTAT